>BMAO01000952.1:0-44383 GCA_019973975.1 Trichonephila clavata
GAGCTGATACTATGCGTGCTGAAACCATGCTTTTTCCTGACTAATGATCGTGATGTGGTTGTATGGTTTTACAGGTCCCTCCTCACGGTATGTCTGTCCGTTCAGGCGTTAGTCGTGGAGAGCGTGGAGATATTTCATGTCATTCAGTATGACGATAAGCAACCTATTGATTCCATATTCACATGACAGTGGTTGGATTCCGACCAGTGTGAAGAATGACATCATGGAACGATAACCCATACTCTCAATAGGTTGCCGGCCTCTATAGAATTCCGACACTTGCTATGAAGCATTTTTTTTCTCGAGCATAAACGATTCTATCAATAACTTTCGCTTAGCGAAGAGACATACACTAACAATGCTGATTCATTTCTTCCTCCTGTACCGTTCAAATTCGTAGAAATACTACCTCTTCTTTTTACATGATTTTGACATTCATCAGATCATTCAGTTCTGGGACTGCACTTTTAATGGCCAAAAGTGTTTTTCTCCACACTGAAAAGAAAATTCATTCCCTTAAATCTAGAAAAAATATCATTTAAAATTCAATGAATTATGCGTCATATTGACTGAAAGCATCAAGGAGACTTTCACGTTACTAATATAATATGATTTTTACATTTTTTTGTAGTTTTTAATACAATACATTAAAATATATACCTTAAGGGATTTTTATAAAAAAATTATACATTTTAATTCTAGTAATTCAAAACTGAGTTATATAAAATTCATTAACATATATAATTAAAACAGTCATAAATTATTAAAACAAACTTGGTTTGCCTAAGCAAATAAATATAAAGGATTCTATAGTACATAAATATTCTACCTATACAAATATTGTCTAAGCATCATTTCTTTTGTCTTGAAGCATTACTAAACATTCCAGTAATAATTAGTATATAAGTTAAAAAACAGAAAACTTTTAACAGAATTTCAAAGCATTTTTAAGCTTAAATTATTTTAAAAATAATTCAGAGTTTTAATAGATTAAGTATAAGATATAAAGTTGTATAAGACTATATTTTAGGAAGGTTTTTGTGGTTGCTTCAATAACTCATTCTGTCAACAAAAACAATGTGTTGTGTTCATCTTCTGAAAAAAAGTGAAGTTTCAGTTTTAAGAACTCTCTTTAATCTCTTCCATTTGTTTTATTATGAAGTTCTACAGTACTTTACATAGTTTTTTCGCTTTATATAGTTTAATATTTATACGCTTCAAGAATTCGCATAATTTCATTACGTCTGAAAGAATATCCTATTTCAGTTATTCGATGAATTATGCATGCTATTCCTCTAAGTAATAACGGATAAAAATGAAACAGAATGGATCTTTGTAAAACTCATTTTTCTGTCGAGTATAAATATTCTTAAAATATTTACATACTTTTATTTCATTCAGAATTATTTTCCATTTCATAAATTCCAAGCATAATTCTTCAGATGATTTCTTTTAATCTTCCTTCTCTGATTTTTCAGAATCATTCAATTCTTCCCACAAAATTCCATTTTGAAAAAGAACTCATAAAATGGACACGTCTATACATTATTTTTATATATTTATCTACATTATTTGTGCTTAATAAGGCACTTGTATTTATCAAAGATCCTTTCTAAAATGTAGCTATATTTTTTAATACAAAAAATGTCATAGTACTAATTAGTTACACAATATTATTTAATTCCTCTAGACAGATTTGGATGAATAATTTACAAAAAAGTTCCCAATAATATACAAATGTTTATTATTTTAATTTCACTAGTGCTCGTTCATGTAAAAAAATAGCTTTACATACATTATCTACCAATAAGTAATTGAACACATGTGATAAAAGATATTAAATTATTCATGTTCAATTCTTAGTAAATCTCTACCTGAGGCAGTGTTAACTTAACCTTCCAAGGCATACTTTTTACAAGTGTTTTGATGATTGAAAATGGTATGTTCTCCCATTCGAAACTTGGAGAAGACTAGCTAGTTGTTTCACAGATTTTGGACGGTTGTTGCACCTCTTAATTTGGCAATCCATCTCGCCTCTGAAGTTTTCTATTGGATTCAAGTTTAGACTTTAGGCAGACCAGTCCATTTGATTCACCTCATAATCATCATACAAATCCATGTTGGACCTCGGAACATTACCCGTGCTGATGTTAACCTGAAAGAAACAACGATCCAAACCGTAAAATTGGGACAGCGTAAGAAGAAAATTCTTGTTTACAATAGTTTCTTAGAAGTCGGCGTTGAGCTTACCATTAAATACGATAAATGGCCACGAGAAAAATTCCTAGACCATAATTCACCTCCGCTAAATTTCATTGTAGGCACAAAGCATTCTGGCAATTCGTTCTCCAGTCGTTCCCCAAACGCAGACACTGCCTTCTAACTGTTTCGAACCTTAATCCATTTCTCTACAGAGCATTCCACTCCATTAAGAGTATATAGAAAGTCGAATTTCGAATCTTGCACTAGCTCAACGGAGCTGCGTGGATGAAATTTTTTAAAGGCTTGTGAGTGGTAGCTCTATCATGGAAAATAAGCAAATATGCTTCGTTGTGAATGATAATTATTGAAACAGCGGTCCTGGATTTTTGTTGGAACTCTTGGAGTATGTGGAGCATCAGATTGTTACAGACTTTCCAAAATTCTTTAGTCAGCACTCGTCTCCGTCTATTTCTTAGTTTCTAAGGTCTACCGGGTCAAAGCATATCCCGATAATCACCACTGATCTTCAATTTTTGAATCGCAAAAGCCAATGTTGATTTTGGTATTCTTAAGTCACTGGAAATGTTCTTTTAAAATAGACCATTTTTCTATGGTATATGGCAAGTACAGCCTTCTTAAAGACAAACACTTCTGAATTTAGTGGCATCTTGCAAGTGATTAGTGCCAATTCTGTTTCCTACACGATTATTATGTAGAAAGGGCCTGGCATAGATCAGGCCGCAGACATCCTCATACGCAGGGGTATCTAAATACATATTGGTAGATAGTGTATTTAAATATGAAAGCACATCTTTCAACGGATTCTCAAGCGTTTCCTTTTATTATTCCCTAAACTGATTTAAAATGTCTGACAATATTAAATAAAGTTAATTGTTTCAATGCCTAAATTACACCCAATACACCTCTAAAACTTGTGCAATTGTTTGATCATGTTGCAAACACCAATCTCATTTCTCACTTCCTGCTTTGATAACGATCGCAAATCGTATTTGCTTAGATGTATTTTGTTTCTCTTGAATAATATGAGTAAAATGGCTGGTATTTTGGTCTTATTTTTGCTTACTAAGCATTAAGTTTGTGCATATGAAATACCAGATTTTCTTTACATGGGGATGTTTGTCTCCGAGTTTTTGTTATAAATATGTATTATTTCGCTCATAGACGTATTATCCATTACCATAGTTTCTTTTATGCAAAGTATATCTCAAATGTGATCAAAAGACCAAAAGTTTGAAAATGTTTCTCTATTTTAGCATTTGTGAGTCGTGTGCCTGACTGTCATTTGCTTGATATGTGCTAATATAAAACAGTGGATAGAGTGTGGAGAAAGGCTGAAAACATACAGACGTTTATCCCTCATGACACTAAACATTTCTTTATTTGATCTCGTAAGAACAGAAAAAACACACAAAAGTGCGCACTTTATTAACCGCGTGAACATTTAGCCAATCGGCCTGCCAGCTAGTTGGTGAAAGCAGTTGTAAATAGCCAAGCGCGCAAACATCTCGTTATTGTTGATTATTTGACTGTTTGATGTGTTGTAACTGTGCTCAATTTTGAATGTAAAAGAGTTGGGATAAGAAAAAGGGCGAATAAAGGTTGATGTGAGATAACAGTTGTAGACTTTCTATGAGTACAAGTTATAATTAGTACTTTGAAGGGTTGCTGATTGCCACAAGAGGTGGTTCTTCTACCCATAGACAATCCTGTGTATTCTGTCGTTGTATTGGATTTAATCAATTTTCAAATAATTTTTTCCTATTATATAATATTATTTTCCCACTATATGTCTCTTAATTTACATCACATTTTTCTCCTTGTTTTAATTGCTACATTTATTTTATATGGCGGATAATAGGCGGATAAAAGCGTTATTGGGAAAACTGATTGCTATATAAAAGTTACGAAAATGGAAGTTTTCCCACTAAAAATTTAAAATTAGCTTTAGTATATTCATAGTTAAAGTATTTATGAAACTTTATTATATAAAGCATGAGAAAAATTTTATGAATTGTAACAGAGTTAAAGTGCAGAAAACAACATTAAAATAATTTTTAAAAAATTGAGGTACTAACACCATACTCACTAGAATTCTATTATAAGAAAAACAAATCTTCAAGTTAATAATTAGTTTTATTTGAATAGAGATGATCCATAAAAAATAAAAGTAAGCAAAAAGTAAATAAATGTCAATTATATGGAGGATCAGAAAAAATAAAAAAAATGTCAGTCGGAAATGAATCCATTCGACGTATATACTTAATCAATATCGATAGCTTTTTTTTCTTAGCTCCTTTTTTTGAATAGCTTTAATGTGAAATTGTTTTCTTTCTTCTTTTTTCATAGGATGAATATGTATTTTTCTTAATTTTACATAATAGTAAAAAAAAATAAGGGAAATAACTGAATAAAACAAATGGATTATTCGATAAATATTAAAAAAAAGCAAGAATGTATAAAAGAAAAGCCTTGATGTTTTAGAAGAATTTTCTTTTTAAAAGAGGTACAAAAAATTCCCTTTTCTTCAACGAGAAAATTAAAATTAATTGAAATTCACACCATACGAAGCACTTTTCAGAAAGAAATGCACTTAATTTAGAAAGTGTTGATAAATTCCTGCTTTATATATTTTTTAATCACAAATAGAATTTTTCAGATTCTGAAAATTCTTTTCTTGTTTCAATACAGAAATATGTGCCCAGTAATTTTATTTTTTGATAGTTAAAAGAAACATTTTTTTGCATTTTAGAAGAAAGATAACGAAGTCTAAGATTTCTTTAATTTTGAACTTTAACATATACTGTAGAAATTTTGATTCTTAAAAGGAAGTTCATAAAGTTGAAATAAATGATAATACAAATTTAAGGAAATCTCAGATTCATTTCTTTACTTTTAACTTTTTTACATATCTTTTGTGGACATGTAATAATTTCAAATAAAAAAATAACATTTTATGAAAATATTTAAATTTAAATTAAAAGGAATGTATTAAATCATGTCAAAGTAACATACATAGGTTAAAGAAATTATATTTTCCTATTAACTTATGAGTAAACTAACTACTATAGACATGAATTCATTAAGAATAATTACTTGGAAAATTTTTCATTAAACGGAATTCCACCTTGAAGGTTCAACGTAATGTGAAATTTAGTGATGAGAATTGCCCTCACATATTTTAAAATTCAAGCATTACATTTGTTATGAGATCTCTTAAAAAAGTTAGAATGTTTATTTACAATATATCTGTATAAGAAATTTGAATAAATTAAATTATATGAAAAGAAAAATTATGAGATTTAAACTCACTAAAGCATTAATAAGTGAGTCTTGATGCGCTGATTTTGCTTAGAGAATGAGACAAAGTATTAAACCCGTTATTCATTACTAATTTAAAATCTATTCTATGAAACCGAAACCATAACAATGTACTTAATAGGATAGTCCGAATAATATCTTTTGGGAGTTGAAACTGAGAATCAATTACGTTGAAAGCAAACATACGTTAAGACATCGAGAAAAGTTTCGCATAAAATGGTGCTGCTGTCTTTCCATCCCCGTAAATTTTCCATATGCGACGTCCAACTTCGTTATCTGCTATATGTTTCTCGTAAGCTGTTTAAAATTCGAATAACTAGCGATAATTTTAATAGAAGCATCCTTAACTTCTTGATGTTCAAACAGCACGTTTCACGCAGCCTTGAGGTTTTACGAGTCAGACCCAGAAGTTTAGAGAGTCAAAATAAACTTTCGGAATGAAAGTTATGAATGTGTTAGCAAAATAGATCCCATTTCTCTTTGGAGTTTGTATGGCCATAATTATATAAACACGTGTTTCTCCCCCAACGCGTATAGAACACCCCACAGTAGGAAACTCTAAAAAAAGGAGGTGCCGGACAGGCATTCTTTTAAGTAATTTCCTGGAATTTTTACTTCTAAGAGTACGAGAGTTAAAAAAGTTATTACAAGAAATACACTATGCAAAGATGAGTCTCAACAACCTCCGTGTTTTAGGGCATGTTTTAAAGGAAACTAAGAATGAAGTAGATTGTATCTGAAACATGACAATTTTTTGAAAAAATAAAGGAATTGATTTCGGAACTACACTGATCAGATAAATTAGGGGACCATATGGATTCAACGAAATTACGCGAATATGTCTTTTGATAACTAACATAAAAACCAGACATCCATAGTCAAAAGTGTAGCAGAAATTAGAAAGATAAAACTTCTTTTGAAAATGAAGGTACATGGGGTCAAAAACCAGAAAAAGGAAATAGGTTTAGAAATGGCGATTTCGTAGAATATGGTTCTTTTTTGTTGTTTCGTTTTAGAAGGGGGCTTGTATGTTTTGTCAAATAAATTACTATAATTTTATGTTAGCTAGTCGTTACAGTCCCGTTTCGCTGGGTATTTCAAAACGTTGTATGAATATAAACTGCTTATATATGTATAGATTATTGATATTTAAGTCCTAGCATTAACCGTATGATTATATTAAAAACCTTATTATAACTCTCACCTCTTGATTTAAAATAAAAGGGCAGAACTTCTAAATAATAATTTATAAAACTGAAATAGAAGTATCTTTTGCGCTGCCTTAACCCACACCCCCAAAGTAGGTCTTCGCAAAACCTATTTTTAGTGCATCTCTACTTAATAAAATAAACAAGCTTGCCAAACTTACAGTCAAAATCTAATACTTCAAAAACGGATTTTTTTTATCAATGATCCCAGGCCCCACTTTCCCATAGGAGTTGATTTTCGTAAAATCCGTTTCTAGTGGATCTCTATTCAGCTAAAGAAACGTGCTTACCCAAATTTGAAGAAAATGTATCTAACAGTTCGAAAACATGAATGTTTATTTACAACGCCTCATATCCTCTCCCAAGCTGCCTCTCCACTTTTGGAGGAAGATTTTCACAAAACACGTTCTTAGAGAAACTCTAGTTCATGAAAGGAACATACCCACCAAATTTCAAGTCTGCAGGTCTAATAATTTAACTACAGGAATATATCTCCCTTAACCCCTAGCAAGCCCACGTATGGTTCGATTTTCGCAAAACCCGTAATGAAGTGGGGCTTAACTGCATGAAAAAGCCAGTCTGCCAAATTTCAAGTCTATAGATCTCAATGTTCTAGACCAGGAATATTTAACTATCATTTCAGTCATCGCTTGCACCCCATCCTTCTTGGTGATCGATTTTTCAAAAACTATTTTTGTATCGAATCTCTATTCTGTGAAAAGAGCCTGTCTGCCAAATTTCAAATCTGTCGGTATAGCAGTTCAGAAAACAGAAATTTATTGAACTCCAAATCCCCTTAACACCACGAAATCCCCCCTGGAGTTTGATTTTACCAAACCCCTTTTCTAGCGGTTTTTTACTTCATGAAAGGAACTTGTCTGTCAAATTTCAAGTCTGTTGATCACATTGCTAAAAAAAATATACACTCATGGGCAAAAAAATTAGCGCCCCAAGAATGAGTTGTCAAAATTAAACGAAATTTTACATATGTAATGATTACTTTGATTTAAGTTACTAATTATAAAGTCAAAGAAAAATGATTATTTATTTCAGAGAAAAAGTCAAAATAATGGAGGATTTAGTACCCTGTTGAACTCCCTCTAGCGCGAATGCACGATGTGATACGATCGGGCATTGAGACATACAAGTTCCCTATGATGTCTCGAGACGTTTCGTTCCATATTTGCTGTAAACTTGCTTCTAGTTGGTTCAAACTCGTGGGATGCCCAAACCTGTGTCTCAAATGATCCCAGATATGCTCAATTGGAGACAAATCTGGGGATCGGGTAGGCCAAGGAACGGTGCTAACTGTGCGGAGACACTCCTGTGACACCCTTGCCGTGTGAGGCTGAGCATTGCCTTGTTGAAAAATGCCACCAGCGAGCCGTTACATGAGTGGAAACGTGTGGTTGCAGGATGTCATGGATATACCGCTGGGCTGTCATGTTGCCACGGATCAATAGTAGGGATGACCGTGTATTGTAGGCAATGACACCCCATACTATCACACCAGCTGTGGGAGTGGTGTGTCACTGTAAAGCAAATGAAGGATTGAATTGTTCACCACGGGGTTTCCACACACGAGCACGATTGTCATCACTGCTGATATTGAATCTGAATTCATCGCTAAAGACGACGACCTGGTTCCATTCGGCTGAAGTCCAGTTTCCTCGTGCGTGGCACCACTCCAAACGGAGGCGTCGATGGGTGGGCGTCAAGGGCAGCACATGTAATGGGCATAACGATCCCAAATCTCATTCAGCCAGGCGCCTTCGTATGGTTCGAGAAGGCACAGGTGCTCCAAGTGAAGGTGCTACCTGTGCCTGGGTGGCGGTCGATGAAGCAATTGGCTGTACGTGTGCATTTCGTACGATGTTGCAGTCTTCTCGAAGACTGGTCTGTCGAGGTAGTCCTGAGCCTTGGCTTCATGTAAATGACGTCTCTCGTATCCACGCGTCCCAACAACTCCTCACAACACAATCAAATCGGCCTAATTGACGAGATACTCGCCTAGCTGACCACCCAGCTTCCAAAATGTTGATGATTCTCCTTCTCTGAAACTGCGACTGCTGCTCATATTGTCTTCGGAAACGGCGTAATGCATGTCTACCTCAGCCCTTCCTTTCTAAACGATTCAGTACATTCAAACAAGCTTTGGCTACCTGTTTTATACTCCACAGAGATCGAAGTTAAATGCTCCTACAGGCTATACGTAATGCGCAATCACGCAGCACTTCTATTAATTTGCATATCTCCCCAACATGTATCTTCATACCAAGTTTCGTTACGATTCCACAATTATTTCTTGGTGTGCTAATTTTTTTGTCCATGTGAGTATATTTATGTATAACGTACCTTAAACCAGTGCATTTCAAACTTTTATTATTTGCGAGCCATATTTTCAGTCATAATTTTTAACACCCCCTCCCCCCATACAATAACAATGCATTGAATTCACTAATAATATTCTTTGACGTAAAGTAACAATTATAATTTAATTACAAACCGTAAAAAATAATAAGATAAGTATTAAATTTTGAAAAAATCGTTTTATGACAAAACCTCCATGGGATTTAGTAATTCTTAAACTTTTTTTTTTAAATTAGTATTTCCTGGATAATTGATCAGATACATTGTGTATTGATACATATATATGTATATTATACCAGTGGAAATGTATGTATTTAATTCTTTTGTTACCACCGAATTTATATTTAGTTTTGCTTTCTTACAGTAGATTAGCTATTTTTTTAAATAATCTTTTATTTTCGACATTATGATTTGTTCGCACTCCAATAAGTAGGGTTATCGCGCCCTTTTAGGGGGCGCCAAACAGTTTGAGAAACGCTGCCTTAACCCCTTGCTACGCCACTTGGAAATCGATTTTCGCAAAAACCATTCTGTGTAGCGGATATCTACTCCATGAAAGAAATCTGCTTACCAAATTTCAGGACTGCACGTTTGATACTTTAAAAATGAAAAAAAAATATATCTATAGCGCCCCTTAAAATCCCGTGACGTCATTTGGGGATCGAATTTTGCAAAACCCGTGTTTTAGAGGATCTCTACTTTATAAAATAAATCTACATACAAAATTTCAAAACTTTACGTATAAGAGTTTAAAAATGGAAGTTATTATCTATAATACCTTTTTAGTCCCACTTAACGCCCTTTGGGGATCGATTTTCCTGAAAACCATTCTGTAGTGAATCTCTACTGCATGAAAGGAATCTGCTTTCTAAATTTCAATACTGTATATGTAATAGATTTAAAATGGGACTAATTGTCTGTAACGCTCCTTAAGTGGGGTAACTCCACTTGGGGGTAGATTTTGACAAAACCCATTTTGTAGAGGATATCTACTCTATGAAATGAGCATGCCTACCAAATTTAAAGTCTGTATTTTTAATAGCACCGGAGATATCGTGATGAGTGGAGATAACGTTTATCCTTTATATATATAGAATACCATAGGTTAAACTCTTTAGAACTTTCTTTATTTTAAAATAGTTATCTTTTATAGTTTATATTCATAGTATATATACAGAGAGAGAGAGAGAGAGAAATATTTCTGATAACTTTGACAACGAAACTAGAATATTCGTTACTCTCTTAGCTGTTAGTTTCTTATCGAAATATACTTTTTCTGTTGCTTATAATACGTAATAAAAAATGTATTAATTTCATGCTCACACATTCCTGGAATAATAATTTTTCACTTCTGAATTTAATTAAGACAATTATTTTTCTCTTCTTGACTTCTGGTAAAACTGGACCTTTTCCAAATGCTGTAACAAAAATGTGTTTAAAAAAAAGTGGTACAATTGAACTGACTTTTTATTCTTCATTACACGATGCGCAATTTAATATTGGATATTTTTTCAATACTTTATTATGTTCCAGAATAAAATACTTTTATTTCTTCTGAAAGTATTTATGTGCATGATATTGTAATTAGTGAAATCTGTTATAATATCTCGTTGTATGAATATTTTTTTAGCATCCATAGTAATGGAAGGGAGGGCTAAAAAAATTGGTTAAATTCTTAAGGAATTGTAATGGTCAATATACATCAACATCAGTAGGAATAATTTTTTTAAAAATGAAAATGATATCAATAAATTACAAAAGAATAAAGAATTCTGATAAACATGTATTTCATGGAAACATGCTTTATACCATGTATATAATTTCTTTTAAATATCCTTCAATAACATTATAATATTTTTTATAAACAGATTACAGAAAAAGGAAGAGCATTTATATTATTCAGTTTCATTACAATTATTACAATTTCCTCAATATAAATATATGAGTTAATTAGAACTTATTTAATTGAAACTAAATAGTGTTGGTGTAAGAAATAATAAAAAATAGAATTTTTTTAAAAATATTTCAAATTTAATTATAAAATTACTTTTACACGATTAATTAAACAATCATAAAGAAGGTTAAAAATAACGCAGTTGTTGCTTATATTTAAATTTTTTTTAATTCAAACATTTGTCCTTAAAATAAGTGTTATTTGTACTTAATAATGGCTTTAAGGAAATTTAACTTTTAATGTAACTGTGGTGATGGGTATGGTTTCAAAATAACTGGAATTATACAAAAATTTTGTATGTTTACAAGCTGCTACTTTAGTAATTGAAAAAAGTTTTTTAACATTGCTAAAAACGAAGATTTTATGAGATCCAAACTTAACTAGAAAGTAATTTGATTTTTAAAATTATCTTGTCGTCTAGACAATACTGAATTGTGTTTAATATTGAAAATTCTGTAAGCAAGCATTTGTAAATATACTAATTTTTTCCTTGCAGAAGAAAACATATAAATAAACAGGCCTTACTATGGTGCATTCAGAAAATTACTTTAATATTATTGAGAAAGTATTCTACTTTTGCCGAAGAAATCAGGAAATTGACACAAAAAAAAAAGAACACGGCTAGACAACTTGAATTAAGTATAGTAAGAAAGTACAGTTTTGAATTAAACCTTTTAAAGCATTCAAATAATTTTGTGATATTTAAATGGAAATGTTTTCTCTGCAAATAAATTACACAATTCACTTTTCTTGGGCAAACAAACATTTAAAAAATTACAATAAAAGTTAGAAAAGTAAAAAAAAAAAAAAACCAAAGAAAATAAAAAGGTCTAACTTTAATAATATAAATTATGGAAGAGTGCTTAAAATATATACTGAGTGGTCCAGAATTCATGGTACAAACTTAAAAGTGCATACAGGACATTGTAACAATCCTTTATTGTATAGGAATGTATGGGTGCAAGTGACGAGGTGAGGCGTAAACATTAGAATGAAAAAAAAAAGAGAAATTGAGTTATCGGTTGGTTGCGCTGCCGGTAGAGGGCAGTAGATGTCTAGCCACCGTTCAATATGATGCATCTCAGTATGGGAAAGCACCATTCGCAATTGTGCTAACGTGTACGCGATGAAAGACTTTACATATGCCTAAAATGAAGACATGTGAAGACAGCCGTACAAATGGTAACTGCAGAGCTGCGCTATGATTGTATCACGCACAGTTTCCGATCGACGAATGATGAATCACAGATTTTTTCAGCTATTTGCTCATTGACCTGAATGCCACGTTTAGGGCGCGATGGATTGGGCTTGGTGCACCGGTTCCTTGGCTACTCCGATCTTCCGATTTATCAAGCCTCGCTTAATTTTTATGAAGACATCTAAAGAATCTGGTTTATGACACTGCAGTTACTCAGATGAGAATCACGTTGCTCGAATATCCGAGACTGCTGCACGTGTACGTGAAATACTTGGCTTCTTTGAATGCGTAGGTCAATCGTTCCACCGACGATGTCAAGGATGTATCGGCACTGGCGGGCGCAATTTTGGACAATTATTGTAAACATTACATTTGTAAACGATGCTTTCAATAAGCACTTTGTCTTTCATTTCGTCTCTTATTTTTTGTGTCTGTGCCTCACCGCGTCACTTGCACCGATACATTCCAAAACAATACATATTTGTTACACAATGTCCTGTACTCTTAAAGTTTGTACCTTGAATTTAGGACCACGCTGTATCTTATTACCGTTGAATGAAAACGATTTGTAAGAGGGATTTCTAGTGTATAAATTGTCTGCTGGAAATATATTGTTGTTTACGATATTAACCATATAAACAAAAAATGTTAATTCTGAAATAATTTTTTATTTACCTGGATGTGCTCGTGTGTAATTTAAACTAAAGAAATTTAAGCTGCACAAACGCAACTTTCAAATTTTAGATTACAAAAAAGTATTCTTAATTTCTTTAAAATTGTTTTCATGATTTTCATAAAAAATTTATTTCATTTGTTTTATCATCAAGGTAGAGGTTTTTAGAAAAATTGTTACTCTAGCATTGATTTTTTTTAAAGTTTGCGTATTCAAGATTGTTTGCATAAGGTGTCTGTTTAGGTAGGATCTACAATCCGTCCTGTTATTTTAAATGATGTAAAATCTAAGCTACACAGATAATTGAAAAGGTGAGCTGAACATTTATTAAATAAATAAAATAGCACAAAGTTCCGCCAATATGTGATGTTCTAATACACATAGTCACATATAATATGATTTAAAAATGTTCAAAAATATAAAGTAACATTAGTAAAACTGCTCAATATTCCGTCATGTTCAACAATGTGCTTTAATTGCAGAACCATATTTTCAACATCTGACCGGATTATGTCTACCAGAATATCAAAACATGACGTCGAATGCTGTCCTTCGAAATTGCTGGCCTCTGAGGGTATATATTGTTCTTTAGGATACCCTGCAATGAAAAGTCACAGGAGGTGAGTGAGCCGAAAACAACGTTTAATCATCCTTAGATATGTGAGAGAGAAACGTGGTTAGTAAATGCATTACAAGACTATTGATAAAAGGAAGTGTTCCATTCTACATGAAAGTTATAATCTGAAGGGTCCACGCAGTTAAAGTTCATAGGAAATACCGTTTTCCTACGACGGAACAGTTTTGGATACCAATTGGTCTTATATTTCAAAAAAAATCTTTAGTATACATGTGTATTTCCTAGACTGCGGAAGAATTTTCCGCAGTACAAATTTGACAGCAGCGGGAGTTAATTAGTTAGTTCATTGCGGTAAAGTGGGCTTCGTAGCTCCACAAAATGTTCCATGAATAAGTGTCATCGATCCCCATTCGAACAAGGAACTGAAGTGCTAAATCCCTAAGAACCTCTGGAACCCCATCCATCAGTTGGTGGGCAGTCTGGATTTTGTACGGATAAAAAAAAAAAAAGAAAAACTCACTTTAAAATTTGTCGTACAGTGGAATATGTTATATCCTACACTTGGGAAATAACAGGCACACTAACATTACCATCCCGCGACCAACTGCTGGCTTCAAAGACAGCAGTTGCCATATTTTTTGATGCTTTAATACGGAATTTGCTTTCGTCCTTTTGCTAAAATAATGCCAAGTTGTCCAATGGTTTCCTTTTTATATCACATTTGTGTCAGACATATGGAGAAATAGGACTTCATATCCGCCTCATTTGATAGAAATCGTTCATGTCTTCAATGGAGTTCTGCTGGTTCTGGAAGAACAATTTTACCAATAGCGTTTTTCATTGCAATGTAGGCTATTGGTGTGCTTATACAGAATCAACTACTTACTGATTATGCAAAATCATTTCTATTATTTACAGAATAATGCTCATAGGCATGCACCGTAACATAAATGTTGTTCCTGATTTTGTGTGTGTGAATGTATGCAAATAAGTATTATTTGTGTAATAGATCTTCCTTTTGTGGGAATTATGAACTTCAACTATTTATTTAATAAATGCCAAATGCATCATTTGAATTAAACCTATATATGTAGCTCAAATTTTATATACTTTGAGCAATAAAATGAATTCTACAGCTCTCTGAAGGGAGAACTTATTTCCTGCTACTCCTGTATTTGTTATCCAGCAACAGTGATAGCCTTTTTTTCTCGGGAGATTACATTTGTTTTTTTTTTTCATTTAACTTTACTAAATTCTTATTGTTTGTTCAACACTTTTTCAAAAGTTTTATTGTTCTATTTATATATTGATATCTCTGTAAAACTAAGGAGAAGTGGGGTTATACTATAATAATATCTGATACGAGGCTAGGCATATTTTATTCTTCCGAGCTTTCCATAACTTATTGTATTAAGAAAATTGAGAATTTTAAACATTCCGTATGATTTTTATAAAACTACGATTACAAATATATGCTACATTTTAAAGTTTGTTTGTTGTTAAAAGTTCAAGAAGAGTTTAAATGGTACAAGACTGTGAATGTAGATATTCAAGTAGGAGTAATGATTAGAGCTTAGAAAAAATACTCTAGCTTCTCAGAAATGCTATGAAGTATTTTTAAAAGTAAAAATATTTAAAAATATATTTAAGCAAATATATATATGAAATAAAAATACACCTCCTTTCTTATCTACGTCAGTTGATTATGGCGATAAGAAGGAGGATAAATATTTCCCTGTTGAATTGCATCTACGATTTTGTAACTGATAATTTTAATATTCGTTTTTAAAAACAATTTCATAATACCAAATTTTTCTAAAAACAAACATAAATAAAGAATATCTTGATAAAAACAAAACAAGATGAAATTATTACATAGCATGCGTTGGGATTCACTGTTGAAAGATCCACAACAATAAAAAAATTAATATTAGATACATGAAAAGGACATGGCTTATAACAAAAAAATATTTTACGTGGCAATTTTTGATAGGAATATATTTATAAGTTATTATAATAACTTAAGTTATGTGCTTTGCTATATCGTCAGATTAGAAACTACTGGATATCTATAGGTTGAGCTTTCATTCTCAAGATTAATTATTTATTGAGTTCTCACTTCAAAGCAACTCGAAAGAGATATTGGAGTCGAACCTCGCAATTCTGAAAAAAATTGGTTAGATAATTAGGACGACACTTGCAAGGGTATCCAATCTTTCACATGATTCAAACGTGAGGAGTTTTTGCCACCTGCAGATTTAACATTTCTAATCCAATCTAAGTTCTTCAGGTGACAGAAAATGCCCCTGAACAGATTATTTTTTTCTATTTGGTTCCATAAACTCTACTGAAGACATTTCAGACTCAGTTAATTTGAAAACTTAACCGTTCCCATTATTCCAGTACATAAATTATTAGTGAAAAAGGATTAGAGCTTGTAGTTCAATTTGAACTACAATAAGGATCCATGATAATGGCGAATCCTGTCTTGCGTCTAGCCATGGTGCTTTCGAACTTTGATCATTTAGATAGGGCGCCCATTTTATTTGAAAAAAAGGAGCTATCTTAAAACTTAAAATGCCTTTGGGATACTTATAGAAAATATGCAAAAATTCTTAAGAGGTGATTTGGTAGAAATATAAAATTGTCCCGAAATAATATAAATTTAATTTAAAGTAAATATATTATTCTCCATTTCATTTTTAATTCTTCATGGACAGAAGTTTTTAAATATTTTTTAAATTTCTACTATTATAGTTCATTCTCTTCCTATATATATATCTTATTAAAAATTTCCATCGTTAATAAAATAATTTCTATTAATCTATTCAAATTCAAATACGTTTTTTTTAAAAAACTTGTAGTGGATGAGACATGATGTTAATACAGTTTTTTCAAATAATAATTCATTAATTAAATTTTTAAAAAATTGAATAAATATTTACAAAAAAATAGTCCAACACCATATGTAAGAAGGAAATTCGTTCATTGTGTCTCTTCAGCACTATGGATAGCACATTGGACTTCTAATCGAAAGGTCATGGGTTAGAATACTGCCTGGGATGGCTTAATTTCTGAGAATGAGATTTTCTACTGTACTATTTTACTGGAATAATTAAATTTAATTAATAAATAAATAGAAACACAAACAAGCAAAAAATAGTCAAACATCGTATCCTGAAAGGAAAATCGCTCACTGTTTTGTCACTTAATATTATGATTCTGTCATGCGTGTATACATATATATATTAATTGTATCTATTTAATAAAAAGTAACTAAAGTAAAATGTTTCTTTGTGGACCTAAGTAGGGATTGACTTAATTTTTTATATTACTTGTTTCGAATTATTTTAATTATTAACAGAATTTGAATTAAAATAATGAAATTGAGCAATATTAGTATATGAATACTAAGACTTATTCAATTTATTTTAATATTTTTTATTAAAATGTTTAGAATACAGTTTTTCTTGCCTTTTATAACACAATCAGTTAAAATTATGTTTCATATAAATCTGTCTACACATAAATTCTTTTTCGATTAATTTTTTTTTTATTTATACGGTGCCAATAAAGATTAAAAAATTAAAACAACATTTGAAAGCTTCTTTTCATTTTAAATGCGTAAAAAGTACGTTTATTTATTTTTTCTACTTTAAAGATAGATATATGAAGGAGTTTTGTATACTCAAACAAAAAAACAACGATGATTGTAAAGTGATTCAATGAATTTATTTTGTAGTAATTAAAAATAACACATAGGCACAAATAATTGATAATTTTATCAGTTATTTGAAAAGCAACAAACATGTTGGAAATAGGACGTATAATTTAATAAATATATCTTAGGAATACTAAGGCAGTCACGAAAGTCCAATGCTTTAATTAATGTTACCCTCAGGAAGATGGATAAAGATGCAGAAGTCATTTAAGACTGGATTCAGTGGTGTATGAATAAGTTGAATGAGGTTTTGATTCAGGTATCTCATCCCACCTCTCATCATTTCAGCTCTTAGTATAACCAAAGGAAGATGCCGTTTTATAAACAAAGTTAAATTACATCGAATATTGGGGAATGAAATTATGTTTCCCTGTGTCACCTGATGAAATTGTAAAAAATAAAAGTAGCTGTGTGAAATATTTGAAAGTTTTTATCTTTCAAAAGTGAAAATACACGTATCCAAATCTAAGATAAATTTCTACTCAATTATTGTGTCATTAAAGATGTGTAATAAGAAAAAATTCAAGCTTCTTTTAGCAATGAAGGCGACAAATTAATATAAGCATGCTGAACGTATCAGGATTTTTATAACCTTTTATTCTGATTCTCCAACTTTTCTAAATTGGTGGAAAAATATTTCGTAGCTTTCGCTATATCACTTAGTAAGTTATTTGACTTTTTTTTAACAGTATTTCGAAGTGTAAGCCGAAAGAATAGATCTGATTTCTGCATTTAGTTTTATTTTATTTTACTGACCTTTAAGACTTTAAATACCCTTTTGTCATTTTCCCCCCCATAATAATCGTTTATTTAAGATATGCTTGTCTAAAGAGCGGCCCGAAACCTTTTAAAATGTGGACCAAACGCAATATATGAAAATATTTCAATTTACATATTTTTATTTAAAAATATAAATGTATGCACTAAATATGCTGCAGTAATTTCCGATTTAATTGAAGAGTTTTAAAGAAGATTTCAAGGTTGGTTCTTAAAAAAACGAAAATGTTTCAATATATTTTCTACCCCGTTTTCTATAGAAATAAATAAATTAACTTCAAACCTTCAAATGGAATGCATTGAAATTCAAAGTGATATTCAACTGAAAGAAAAATTTGGGAATGTTTCTATACTGGAGTTTTATTAAGATTACCTACAACGCGATAAGTACCCTCATTTTCGCACTCATTGGCAGTACTTATATTTGTGAACAGTTATTTTCCAAGAATGAAGCATACAAAAAATAAAAATGGGACAAAGATTACTGACAAACATCTTGGAAATGCATTAAGAATTGTAACTTCGTCTATTGAAACCGATATCTGTTTGCTTGCTCAACACAAACGTAAATTCATTTATCTCATTAACTTGATTTTTTCCATCTTTATAAAATCCAAACTAAATGAAGCGAAACTTTTACAAATTTAAAATAAATGTGTACCTATTCATGTCTAATTCAAATTTAAGAAAATTATAATAAAAATGAGTTAATTTATTTTGATAAAACTATATAGTTAATTTTTATTTCAATTTTTTAAAAAAATATTGTATGTGCGGCCCAGAAAAAAATATTTTTGCAATGCGGCTCTCAAACGGTCATAGTTTAGATACCCATGATTTAAGATATTTCGAGTTTTTTTTTATTTAATATAAAGTTTCGAAACTTTTTATGGTTTTTTTGTGCAGCATTTTTGTAAATTATGTACATCAAATAAAAATTTAGGCAAATACTTACTAATTAAAAATTCACCAAAGCTAAATATAGCTGGTATTTTAATGTATTTTTATAGTGTTTGACACGAAAAAAATATCGTTATACCGATCCTCCGAAAATAATTGTGAGGAGCATTCTCTTAAAAAAGTTAGAAAAAAAATGCTAAAAAATGTTAAACTTCCTAAAAGTAGTATTTTAAATTGTTTTTAAAAGTTTAAAATAAAAAAAAATTAGATTAAAAATGTTGTTTTTCTTCTGAAATGTATATTTCATGTGTATCTTCAAATATAGCCCATGTACAAATGTCCATATATATATATATATATATATAAGTTTAAAAAATTAACTTTTAAAACACACCTAATAGTTAGACTAAGTTATAACTGAATTGTGATTTTAGTTTAACCTCAAATCGAAGAAATACCATGGCAATGCAGAATCGAATATTTATATCGGAGTATTCTTTCATTTTGATAACTTTTAATAACTATCACCGTATATAATATCAGGTCCTGTTTTGTGAACTACTTTTTAAAAACTATACTAAAAACTGACTCTTAAGTTAATACAAATTTAAATGCCTTTATAGTAAACACGTCTTTAAAATGGGCCATAAAGCACGACGTAGTAAAATTCCAATGTAACCCCGGAGAAGAATTTAAAAGTAATCGACAGATCCTCGCACCTAAGCTATTAAACAAGCGGGAGTTGTGCAGCTCGTTAAAAAAGCTCGGAGAAAGAAGAGAAAGATCTATAAAGAAATAACCTAACATGGAAGTGAAATGCGACAAGCCCTACTAAGATCCCTTTTCACCAACTGTACTTCGATTTGTTTAATACTGGTCTGATTATATAAAATTGATAATGATTGATCCCGATAGCTTCAGTGATCCGATATAAACTTCTTTTTCTTATAAGAGTTAATAAATATCAAGGCATTATTAATTTTTTATTATATTAAATTTTGATATAGGGATATATAAATTCAAGGTACCAGCATGTACCTATGTGAACATAGATTTTATTATTTTCTGTCTTTGAAGTGTTCATATCACTGTAAAGTTCATCAACACAATATTAAAAATTAGTGTTTTAATTTTTGTAGAATTTCTAATTTGTCTGTTTCGATTAAATCATGTAAAAATAAAGATTGCTCTTCTATGGCGTGTGTTGCAGAATTTATATATAGATGGGCTTTGTTTTGTAAATTTTTCTCTGTAGTCATTAATATGGTACTTTTCATTTCCGTTGTATATTTTAATCAAGCAAAAGCGTGATTTTTATTATTATTTTTTCAAATTCTTCCGGAAGAAACTGTTTTAATGTTATTTCTAGATGCACTAGGTTGACACATATGAAATGTTGGATTTTCTTTACATGAGAAAATACGTCTTCATATTTTTGTTTTGATTTCGTTATAATCACGTTAATAGCCCTATTGTTTGAAGAATTGTATTTTTACAAATAATATTTTCTCAATAGTGTTCCATGTTCTTATTTATTTTGAATTACTTAAAGATAAGAATTCAACTGATATCCACGTAAATTTTTTATTTGAGTTTAAATTTGGTAATAATATTGTAAAAGCTACAAACAATATAAGCAAAGCATATTGAAAGAATACTGTTAACAATCGTAAGGTATAGCGTAAGTGTGAAACTCTCTGTTTGCTCTTTATATTATTTCTCTATAAAATGAATCACCGGGAAATACACAAAACAAAGGTAAAAAAGGATGATCTGAATGCATAGGTGGAAACAATTTCGACTATATCTATTATATTGTCAACACACTAATTGAATACATGAAAATGGGGAAATTATATAGCCGTCACTTGTTAAATGGCCAACCCCAATACTTCTCCGTGACAACGCTCCTCCGAATATGTCGCACAAAAAAATTGCGAAACTAAATTAGTTTTATTTATGATATTTTACAGCACCCAGTTTACTCATATTATCTTTCTCCAATCGACTCTTTTTCAATTTTGATACATTTAAAACGATTTTTACGGGCTAACAATATATAAAGGAAGACAGTATGAAAAGTTCCATATCCGAGTTTATCGATATTAATGACTAGATTTTCTTTAAAGCAGGCATTTATGCATTAAAATTTCGTTGAAAAAGGTGCATCAAAGTAAAGTTAGTGCATTTGAATTAAATAAATATCTTTTGGAAAATGATAGACACTGTTTTGTATATATATTCATTTAAAATTCCAAAATTTCATACGCGTCAACCTTATATAGTCGATATATTTAAAAATGAAATAAATTTTACACACACACACTTATAACTATATTTCCAAAGGTTATTTTTTTGCCATTTGGGTTCATATTTAATACCAATAATATTTTTAACTTGTAGTTCTAAGAAGTAACTCTAAGTCTCTCAAAGTATTCAACAAAAAGTTATGGTTCTTAAGATGGAAGACAGAGGGCGTCTTTTTGTTTCATTAAGAAATATAAGAAGTCTATGCTGCTCGTCGAGGCTATTTACATACGGTCTTACAGTACTTCCTTTATCTTCCTTAAATATGTTCTTGCTGTTTATTTGCTTTTCAAATGTCTAGACCTGTATCATTAAAATAGATGAAGTCTGAGGCAAAAGGAAATAATAATGCATTATTAAATGTTAACATTTTCTTTGTTTTTCAAATTCAGTTGAAATTATAATAATTCTGACCCGTTTCGTTTTCCCTCGCTATATTTATATAATGTTCATATTCATTTAAATTTTGTATGAAAGTTTGATTTTTTCAGTTACAAGTTGGTCTGCGAGATATAGAAAGTTACTTATGTAGATAAAACAAAACAAATTCGCATTATATGTTTTTGGGTACAATTTAATTTTTTAATTTTCTTATTTTTACGTGTATTCAAAAAAATTTTAATTAAATTCTTTTGCTTTGTGCTAAGTAAATTTTATATGAGAAAAGTTAAATACGCAATAATAATCATGTTATACTTCAAGCTTGCAATTACAATTAAAATATATTCATCCTATTTATAGAGGGAGATAAAATTATTGAATATTAATTTTATATTAATTCTGCGTTTTGTATACTGGAATATACTTTTGTATACTTTTTGTATTTTGTAATAATTTGGAATATTTCATTTTTGCAATTTTTAAAACAAAGAATTGGTCGATTTTATATAAATTAGAAGAAGATTGAAAAAATACCCTATAGGTAGGGACATACTTTACCATAACATATACAAATAATTCAATGACTTGATATGTTGACCAATGGTGAACACACTGAAACTCCAGGGTATTGTGAAAGGGCGTTTTCGAATAGTATATAAAACAGAGAAATTTCTAATTCTAAAGTATAATTTTCACTCTAGGGTTTGCAGCCCCGGGATCCCGGTGGTTTTTTGAAATCCTGGGATTAAAATAACTAATCCCGGGATTTAATTTTGGCTGAATTATATTTTGAAATTTTTTTCGAAGTATTTTGAATCTGTTATTACATTTAATGTATATGTGACGGATCTATACGTGGCTCTACCAACCCCTTGAGGATTCTTTAAGGAAAATATTTAATTCAACCGACTTTCACTGAAGGTAAGAAAAGTGATTATGCAAATTAAGATCATTATATAAATTATGTATTCTCGAGTTTTGAGAGTTAGTGATGAGTGGATCGAGAGTTAGTGAAGGGAGGATCGTGAGTTATTGAAGTGAGAAGCTAATATTATTAAAGTGAGAACTGAAGATATCCAAAGGGAAGATCACTTGGATGTGAGCTGATCAAGACAGCTAGTAGGTTGCAAGGCCTCGACCATAGAACTCCTGACTGACAAGAGTTCCAGTATATTGTACGTATTATTTAAATATAAGTTAGAAACTAAATTGTTAGGGCATTTCTGAGTTAATAACGAGCTTGTATAGGTTTTCGTAGATATTAGTTGAATGTCCGTAATATTATTCCCAGGCTAACTGGTCTCACCTTCGCTCTCTAAATAGTGATCAAACTATCTTAATTGAATTATTATTGTGCTTGTGTTGGTAAGTGTGACAATAAAATTATTTTAGTGAATCATCTCTTCTGATCAATTAGTTGCTCCCACACTTCCAGCCGGGTCCGAGACAAGGGGAATTAGAGGGAAGTAGGTATAGCCGAACATCACGTATCTTATTTACTTTATTATATTGTATTAATGCTAGTTTTCTTACGTGATGAACCTTGAAGGTTTCCAGGTGGGTGTGTATGTTATAACCTAAAGTTTTCTCTTAATTTCTCCATCGCGAGTGGGGTCAGAAAACGGACATTTCTCCCACCCTTCAGGATGTCTAGCGTCAGCTAACTTGGGCAGAGGCAATTTAAAAATTTTTGAAAGATATCTAGTAGGGTTTCAGCCCCAGGATCCCAGAATTCCGAAACCCCGAAATCCAGATGTTTTTTCCAATCCTAAATTCCTGGGATTCAAATAACCAATTCTGGGATTTAATTTTTGTCTCAATTATACTTAAAGCTTTTTTTTCATAAAAATTTCTAAACAAATAATTTTTCAAAAATTTATATTTTGTTAATGAAATATGTACGCAGAATTTTTTTGTGCAATTTTAAGTGCTATTGGTAAAAAAAAATACATGTATTTCTCTCACATTTCTTGTATGGGAGAACGCCGCAAAGATCTAAGTGCCCCACTGCAATGCTTACACAATAAATAAGCAACATCTCAGGAATAGATTTCGTCACAGTTCCTTCTTCAATTAAATACCGTTAATGGTAGTGGACATGTTTGGAAGACTTGAAACACTTCAAATCCCATTGCATTACTAACAGCGCATGCAATTGGATCTTCAATTTCAAATGAGGCAACAATTGAAATTGATTCACATTATGATTCAATAACTGGATCAATTTATGTGTACAAAAACCATTATGTGTAGTAGAAGAACTAAATAAAGTTACCAAAGATGTATACGCACCAATGCAGTCTATTAGATTTGAGACACTGTCATCTAAAATTCAAAAAGAAATGTTTATTTTCTGAAAATGGACGGAGACGTGGTGATTACCTGAAAAAAATATATTCCTATTTAATGACGGTAATACCTAAGAGTAAAGAATCTGAACGTGCATTTTTTTCGGCAGGAGAATTTGTAACAAAAATAAGAAGCAGTTTCAAAGATGAAACGCAGGAGGAGCTGTGTTTTTATAAGCTTATTTACAAAAAAATGAAGAAATGCTCTTTTTTTAAAAATTTCATTATGTACTATTTTTATTTGTTTTTATAATAAATTATTTTTTATTTGTTTCTTTAAAATAATATTAAATTAATTTTTAAGCATATTTTCAGTTTTATTATGCAATTCCAAATTTGCTAATATGTAAATATTATTAATAAAATGGTTAATCCTATACCCGTGACCAATCCCGTGATTACGGGATTTGGATGATCTAATCCCGAAATTCCGGGATTGAAAATATGACACAGGATTGCAAACCCTATTTTCCTCAAATGTCATTCTGTTGACTTACATGGGCAGTATCATTTTACGCAGCGGAATTTGCACACACTGAGAGTCTCTTTTTGAAGGGTCGCGCAATTGGACTGAAGACAGATGGATGATCAAATCACTGACGTTTGGGTAGGAATGAGGCCGCTATTTGATGGTTTTGACAGGCATGTGGGAATTCAGGAGATGTAGAAAGCGTTTTTTAAGTAGTGGTAGACCCAGATCGACGACAGAAGAGGAGGACTGAGTGATAGTCTAATTGACGCTCACAGTTCTAAATGCGAACTTCTAATCTATCATACGTGCAGTAAGGATACCAGTGTTTGCAATAACAATAGATATACAGCTCTAAAAATGGGGACTGAGATCACAAAAGACATTGTGCTGGTTATCCTCACCATTGAGATGTCAAATCATGACGAGATGTCGGATGCATTCGACTTTCAATAAGCAAATGATTCAGAAGAACTGTAAGACTGGAATCAAATTCTTTTCAGCGATGAGTCTTAATTTAAATTTAACCAAGAAGGTCAGAAAGGAGGTGTATGGAGACATAAAAGAAAGTGGTAGAATACTTGTCTGACACTCGTAGGCTCCCCTCCGATTTCTGGGAATTATGATACTGGATGCAATTTCGTTTGAGAGCTGAACCCCATTGGTTGTCATTTAGGATATACTTACAGAAGGTAGTACGCCATTGAGATACTGTGCCCCATAATCATGCCCTTCATTTTGCAAAGTCCTTGGAATACATTTTAGTGGTCTCATATAGCTAATCTCTTATGGCTGAACTGTGACCTTACAGTGGGTCCCAAGTATGGTTTCAATCCCCGGAAATAAAAGCCTGACCAAAAAGCAAAGCAGAGAGCCGAGTCATCGCAACCTGAAGTCTCCTTGACTCTCAAAAGGGCAAAGAACATTGTCTCTACATTCTTCGACAAATATACAACCATGACCCAAAACACCAAGAGCCTTGGGAAACTCTGGCCACTGTGGGTCCAATCCAGAGGCCCCCGGGGAGAGCCGAGGATGTTGCCCACTTTCGCCTAACCACCGGACATGACTTTACGGGAGCATACCTCCACTGGTCTGACCTGGCTGCTGACGAGGCCTGCCCACTCTGGGGAGATGCTAGAATAGTTGGCGACAACCTGATCCAATACACTGGACTCGATGAATACCCGAATGACATCATCCTTAGTCGGAACTCAGAGGCTTGGCGTCAAATGGTCAAGAAGCCAAGCACGGGCGTTAGATAAGTAAAATTAAAAGCCTTTTAATAGGATAATATCCCATTATACATGAGATTACTGTTCTACCTTTTGTTTCCGTGCTTCTCTAACACTTCCCTGGTTCCTCAAAAAATCTTCCCTGTAAAATATATTTGGGCTCAGTTAGCCGACGTTTCTTATCTTCCATAGATTGCACTGATCTAACCTGCATATTTCAACGTGTATGTCTAGTTATCCTTCAAGAAGTTTCACCAACTCTCCTATAAATTCCCAGCTGAATAACAGTCTGCATCAGAGACAGAATTGATCCAATAGGTAGCCACTTTTAGTGATTTTTTTGTTTGTGTATGTGTATTTTCGGTATGAAACATTTAATTCCTTTGATATTGTTAGTGTTTCGTTTCAATACGTGCATATATGTATTGATATTCGTCCCATTCTTCTTTGATGCGTAGCTTTTTTTATGTTAGTCTCCTTTTTTTTTAAAAAAAAAAAAAAAGATGAATCAAGCCGAAAGTCAAAAATAAGTCAAATAACTAAAATATCACCATTGTAAAGTACCTTTTCTTTCATCTAAGATTTTCTTTTCGATATTAGATAATGGCATTAAGTATATATATATATATAACAAATATATATATATAACATTATTAAATATATATATATAACAAATATATATATAACAAAGTAAATATAAATCCTATTTTAAAGCATTTTTATACTTTACAGGGTGCAATTTTATCTCTTTGTTAAAAATTCATGTGCTTCGAAAAGGTCCTGGAATCATTTGTATAAGAAGTAAAAATGTCAAATCGATAATCAATATTCCTAATCAAAACCTTTTTAGCCAATTAAGAAATTAGCAGAAAATCTGTTTACACAATTTGTCAAAACTATAAATGAAATACAATATTGGAATCAAAGGTTGCTGGAAACGAATAATTAAATTAAACATCCCAACGAAAAATAAAAGAAAGAGAATGGTAGATATTTATCTATTACATTGGTGTTAGAATTCTAATTTTTAGTTGATTTTCTTCTGCAGTATGATACAAATTTTAATGATTGATTGATTTTATACCAAGAAAACTCGCTTTAACGAGGACTATTAACGACCGACCTCCTAATATTAAGAATCGGCAAAATTACAAAAGCTACACAAGGATGACACCCGAGCTGGTACTTCCCTCTCCATAATTCCCCTCTACATCAACGTAAAGACATTGAATGAATTTCGATACATCATTGTTCATCAACTTCTTTGAACTGTAGTTGTACTACCCATGAATCTATAGAAATAATATTGGCTTCAAGTTCGTGACCATGACTTTCGGCTTCTGTAGCCTTCAATTTAATGAAATTAAGTGTGCGTTTTGGACTCGTAAATACGAAAAACAATAGAAAATGCACTATTCCTGTGGCACACTGTTCACGGTGTAGATCAATAGCTGTTGCATTTCTGTAATTCATCACTTAAATGTCTTAATTGGTTGTCAGGGTTAGTGGAAAAACTTGTTCCAAGTCCCTCCTCTCCAGGTATGGTTTCCTTAATATGTCTTCATTCATGTTGGGAGTTTAAATAAAATCTCAAGTAAAATACAATATGTAATTGACATTATCTCTTCTTTTAAATCTTACCCACTTCATTCTCCAAACGATGATTATATATTTAAACGTACTTTTAAATTTCATCAAATGCTGAGAAAAATACACTAAGAAGAATATGTAGTTTTTTGAATGAATGAATCCAAGAAATTGTCAGGGAGACTAACGAAGTATTTTGTTCTAAATACACAGGTCACAAGACTGTGTAATTAATCAAAATTACAAATTTAAATTTTTGTTAGCAAACGCTACTTAACTCTTCATTCGATATTCTTCGCGAAATCCAACAAAGTATGCACATTCTCTTACTTTTGATGTCAAGGTAAAAAAAAAATGGTTAAAGTTGCGAAAATTTCTGTAAAATTTTATGGTTTTAAAAAAGTGGCTTATAGAAAGTGTGTTGCATTACACAAAATGAAAATTTGTATACATAAAATTTTAAAGATAATTTGATACTGAATTTAATACAAAAATCAAATTTCAAATATTTTCATTAACAAAAAAAGTTAAGGGGCGATAATTATTGATATACATGAGATAAAGATGTATATCGATATGAAGATACTCGAAGATCAAAGACACTCATGTATATCAGGCTATTCAAAAACGACGTTCAGTAAATTATCAGTACTTAATAGGGCATTGATGGCGAATCTATGACCCATTGGTCAGGTACTGACCTACACAAGCTTTTTAACTGACCCTCAATTGCTATGCAACCACTTGTTTGATTACATGGATTTATTTAGATTTTTTAATTTGTGTGGATTATTTATGTTCTATTTGTATTTTTTCAAGCACTGTATTGACACAAAATAAATTTAAATGTCATCTACAACCATCAGTTTGATCATTACAGTTTACAAAGTTACGCAAATGGCAACAAATGTATATGGATGAATGCAGTGTTTGAAAGAAAGCAAAAGTGTTTACAAAATATAAAGTTATCGTATAATTTACTCATATTTTGTTTCTTGAAAAAGAATGGACAAACCAAAGCAAATAATCATATTTAAAGGCTTGGTGATAATAAATATCCATATTTAAAGTTTGGAGCCTTAGTGGCATCTATTTCCAACGCATTTAATAGTAATGTGTATTGATGTGTAAGTGTACTGGGAATGTTAATATATATGCAAAAAATTTTCTCAAATTAGTCTAGTCTAAATATAAATAGCTTTAATTGTCAATGGTTAAAAAATGAAAACATACCATGCAAGTTCCAGGCAATATTATGCTAAACAGTTTGAAAAATATGGTGTGCTTGAAATGAATAAAATAGTTGCATCTGTAATTTGTAATGAAAAAATGACTTCACGTACATATAATGTAAAAAGGCACTTTGAAACATTGTATTCTAATTTCGGTATGAAAACAGATGAAGAAAGAAAAACGTATTTTTACAGGAGAAAAAATTAGAGCTTTTCTCAAAGCAATATTTTATAAAAAGTCTTTTGGTTTCAAACAATAACATTATAGTTGCTAGTTTCGAAGTTACCCATTGCATTGCTCACCACGGGAAAACTCTTTCAGAAAAAATAATTTGTATCAAAAGCGTTTTTAGAATGTTTTCCTACATTATTTGCTGATTTTAAAGAAAAAGACGAACATGAAGCGTATACATAAGTTACCTATAAGTCGCAATATAATTAAGGATCGAGATATACAATTAGAAAAAATATTATTTCGTAAATACATTACGACTTAAGTTATGCATAAATGTATTCAATTGCTTTAGATTGCTAATTGCTTTGCAATTAGTAAGGAAGTAAATGGTTATACCCTAGTATAAGTTTTGGCTCGGTATAAGTATGGATATATAATAAAAGAAATGTTAAAATAAACCTAATAACGGTCTTGATATTTTTAAAGAATTTGATATTAAAGAGAAATGGATATTGACTTTCGGAAAATAGTTTCTGTAACAACAGATGTTGCGCCTAGTAGGGGATAGGGAAAAGCGTTAGATTTATCCAGTATATTATGCAAAATTTTCACATTCTCTGATTGAATTTCATTGTATAATACGCCAGCAAGTTTTATGTGTGAAGCAAATTTTAAAAACCTTTTCCAGTGTAATGCCAGTTGTAACAGAAATAACCAAATTTATGAACGCAAGAGCTCTTTATAAACAGCTATTAAAACAATTCTTAGAGGAATTTGAATGCTAATATTCAGGGAATTTGACATACAACAACGAGAAATTGCTTAGTTTCGGTTAAGTCCTTAATCGCTTTGAAATGTTATTAGAAGAAATTAAGCTCTTTTTAATTGAAAAAAGACAATAGTTTCGATGAATTTTCCAATATACATTGGTTAAATGATTTAAAGCTTTTATGTGGCATCACTCTGTACTTTAATTAACTGAATAAAAAAACTTCAAGGCATAGACTAATTGTTTTAACGATGTTTGGAAATAGTATTTATGACGAAACTTGGCATATTTACTAAGAATTTGGAAATGAAAATCATCAAATATTTTCCTCAACTACAAAAACATTTTCAAAACACAATAATTTTTGAAAACTCCACTGAAATTCAAGAAAATGCAATTAAAAATATTGAATGTTTGATTATGCAGGAAATAAAAAAGAGCGTTTGAGGAGAGATTCGATCACTTTAAAAGTTTAGAAAATACATTTCACTTTATTTTATATCCATACCCTATTAAATAGGGCGTCTTTTACTTTTTATTGTAGCTTCACAGCGATGTTTTATCGAGATGACTATCGTTTTAAGCTGTTTCTTTGTTGTAACATGATGCCAAGAAACAAATACAGCCTTAATGTATTCCTTTTTAATTGATAGGATCCTAACTCGAAGAAGAGTTTTCAAACGGTGCCACAAGTATTCGATTGAATTGGAGTCAGGACTGTTTCCTGGGCATGAGAACAATTCCAAGATCTTTTTATTAAACCCTTTTTCGATAATTTTACTGTGTGGCAAGGAGAAGGATTCTGCTAAAAATAAAAGATGCATTTTTGGGAAAGTGATCCCAGGTAGAAGGTAGAAGTTTTCAGCTCTAGAATAATGTGAATGCATTTTCTACCATTCAGTATCCCATAGATGACATGAAAGTGACAAATACCATCTATTGACAAGCATGTCCAAATAATAAAATTTAGTAGAATTTTCACAGTTGCCTGAATGCAGTCAGAATGTAGCTTTTCTCCTATTTAACGTCTTACATATTGTCACCCACCATTACCAAATAACTATATCTTAGTTTCATCGCTTGATGTAACTTGTGACCATTGATAATTCGTACATGTTCCTTTACACACAGAGGTTTTTTTTTCTGTGCGGAAAATTGAGATAAGACTTTTCTCTTGGAATTCTTCATCTTTCTATAACAGGTCTAATCTTCTCATGGTGGTTTTTAAGTGACAGACACCAGCATCATTCGAATCACTTCTGACGATAGTTGATGTCTTTCTTTTCTCTGGAGACGCAGTGTTTTTACACTTCGGTCATTAACAGATGCGTAGCACCTTTTTGATCTTTCGCGATTGTTTTTTTACTGAATTTGTGACCTGATACATAAGCAAAACTTTCAGACTCCAGATGCAGTCATTGAACAACCCGCCTATCTTGCAATTTCAACATTAAAAGACCAATTTCTCGAAACACAATTATCTAAAACTTCTTTCTAAGATTCCAATCTATTCTTTTATTTGATGGCATTACTTCTTGACTAAATATTATTATTTTTATACTTGTCAGGAAACAGTCATGATCTCAATCCTATTGGAATCCTGTAGAATTTTTTCAAAATTCTTGTCCGAAGGAGGGGCATTTAATAAAAGGGAAATAGTTTACGCTACAGTTGTACCCTGACATAGTGCAATAACAAAGGAAGAGCTTAAAACCGTTTTCAACTCAGAAAAATATCACTGCGAAGCATAATAAAAAATAAAAACCACCTTTTTAAGCACTGGAAATTCACTCCTTCATCAGTATCAGATGCATAACGATAATTATTGACCCTTAACTCTTTCATATGGATAATATTTGAATTTGAATTTTTCTGTTTTGAATTCAGCGTTAAATTATTTTAAAAATATTTACGACTTTGCATCACGTGGGACGTAATACTTTCTATAAGCATGTACATTTAAAAAAAATTGAAGTTCTCAAAAACATCAGATAGATTTTTAGTGTTGGATTCTGAAGGAACATGAAAAACGCATGTCTCTAACTACATTTGAATTATTCTTTAATTAAAATTTCCAATCCTATTTTTTCGGTATTAGAAATTCATTGAATCCATTGTTACATCAATTCATAAAAATAAAGTTATCCACTTAAGAGTTTACACTGAAATAAAAACATACATATATATTTTGATAGTCACAGATATACTTATATGTTCTACAATGCAAATTTTTCAATGTAGATTGAGCTAATTTTTTTTTTTAAAGTGACTGCTGGCTTTCAAACAAAAATGTTGGAAAAAAGGACATAAAAAACAATATAAATCCTTTTATCTGACTTTAGATTCAAAAACTTTCGCACAAAAGTTTACATTATATTTTTATGGAGTTATTTAACAGGTTCCAAATCACTTACGAAAAATGTTTAATTTCAGATAAAATATTAAGCCAAATCATCAATAAGTAATTCCTTTGAAAAGATTATTAAACAGATAAGAAAGTTTCTAGTTTGAAAGAAGAAAATCTTTGTCTTGTCTTAAAAAAATTAATAACCTTTCGTTTAATGTATAGGTCAAATTGGGGAATAATATTTTTATACTGGATGCACTTAGTACATCTCTTCTCTTTATTCAGTACTGCAAAATCATACTCTCCCTCTCTCTCTCTCTCTCCCCCCCCCCCCTCTCCCTCTTCTTATATATATACTGAAGTGACAATGAATTGCGGATACCTACCTAGTAACGAGTTGGGTCTCCTCTGGCGTTGATGGCGGCTTCCACATGACGAGGCATAGATTCAACAAGTTTCTGGAAATGTTTCACGGGAATGACTCTCCAAATATTGGCTTAAGCTACCCATAATTCAGTAAGGTTCGTTGGTGTTGTGTGATGTTTTTTATGCCTTGTTCCAAAATATCCCAAAGACACTCAATATAATTTAAGTCATGGTTTCTAGTTGCCAATTCATGACGGTAAAGTAATATAAGTGTCTTCATTCAGACAGCTAGTAGCCACGCGGGACTTGTGAGAGGTACAGTTGTTTTGCTGGAATACTCCATTACCGTGTGGATATCAGAGCAGCATATACGGATGGAGTAATCACCCAGCAACTCTATGTACTGAATTGCACTGAGGGAGGTTGGTAAGCCCACCAAACATCCCAAACAATGCGATGAAAAACACCCAAACCATGATTGACCCACCATCCTCTTGTACAGTTCCAACCCGGCATGCTGGATCCATGACTACTTGAGTCTGACGACATATTCTAAGAGTCTCGTCGTCGTTAAATAGTCAGAATCGAGACTCATCATTCCAGTCTACATTCCAGTATCTGTGCTCTTTTGCCAGGTAAGACAAGCAGCCCGATGGCGAGCATTGAGAAATGGTACTTTCGTAGTTGGACGGCTCCCGATACCCATTCGGTGAAGTGAGCGTTGAACACTCCCTTTACTGACTTTAGTACTGGCACCGTCATTCAACTGGGTGGTAATTTCAACTAATGCTTGGCTTATTTGGGTACGTAAAATACGCCTGGGCCGTCTCTCACTCCGCACAGTCAAGACTAATGGTTCTTTGCAGTTTTCTCGATAGCTAGTTTTTTGTGGAATATCTATATACCTGGTATGCCATTAAAACTGTTGACCTTGAAAATCCTAGCTCTCTGACAAATTTGGAAATTGAATGACCCATGCTTCAGACACCTATGATTTGACCGCGATTGAAGGCGTCTAAATCAGGTAGTTTACCCATGCTGGCATTCAACAATTAATTCAGAACAACCACAGTACGTGCGATATATGCAGTTACAACAGCGCAGCACTCACTTGTGCATAAATGATACGCAGCTCTTCACAATTGGCATAGCTCTTGCTATCCCTAATTCAGTATTATATATATATATATATATATATATATATATGTGTGTGTTGTGCGCGCGCGTGTGTGTGTAGTGATAATTCCGCATTTAGAAATTTTCTTCTAAATATAAGGTTAATAAATTATATTGAAATTGCTTACATCATTATTTAGATGGAAATTTATTATTTTGATGAATACATTCAAACTAATATTTCTCATTCTCCATTGCTGTATAAAATGATAATTTAGGAATTTCTGTTACATGTCATTTCAAAACAGTAAGTGAGTGGTAATATTAAATAATTAATATATTTTTTATTTAATTAACATGACAAAAATATCAAGGATATCTTCTGAGTTAAAAAAATGTTATAAATACCAAATGCTTGTTTTATCTTTTAATGATCTCTGTGCTGTCTTTCCATGAATTGAAATGGCTGTTAGTTTCCTTCTTTTCAAAGAAACGCAATACAGTTAATTTGAGGTACAGAAGCTTTTACTGCAATACTCTTAAAGAGCTTTTCGAAATACCTTCTCTAGGTTTAATATTTTATTTTCCGAAACTAACATCTCTTTTTTCCCTCAAGTTTCTATATTTAACGAGGCTAAAAGGCCAGAACAATTGCTGAAGTAGAAAACTGTAAAACTTTTCTAGGAATACTGTTTTTTTAATTGTTTATATAATAAACTTTTTATATGTTTACGGTTTGAACATCATGTTTTTAGGAGAAAAAATTATAAATAAATAGTTAAATTTGCTTTTTGTCTTTTTAAAATATTTAAGTAAACCTGATTGTATATGTGTTTTGTAATTCATATTCTTTAAAACTTTCTGTCTTATAATTATATGAATATTATTCTCCTTATAATGAATCTAATATGTATAATTATTTGACTTCTAAATACAAGACTACTTATACCAAGCTAATAAATTTATGTATAATTAAGTAAAATTAATTTAGAAAATACGAGACTAAATGTGTAATTACTTTTTTGTTTTTGAATTTGCATGATACTATAAAACCCCAAATTTCCAAACAGAAAATTTTTATTAACATACTTCAAAGTAATTCATGTATATACTTAAAGTAAAGTATTTTAAAGTCAAAAGATTTAAAATATTGGAGTGATAGTTTTGCATGCAGATCATACTGGTTGCAATAATTTAACATCATTCCACAACCATAATTAAAAATAGTAAAGTTATTATCCCGCGGTCACTCGGGCCTGTTTATGCTACTGTCGTTACTCGCGGGATGTAGAGAACACCCCAAACTTTTAACAGGTGTATTAAGGGATGGAAAGAAAATTAAGTCAACATTGATACATATTTATTAAGTACAAGATGTTTTTTTTTGTATTAAATTTTGTATTATTTTGCAAATAAAATTATTAAATTTATTGTACACCAATAAGACTAATATTAATTTAAACTAAACCTACAAAATTTTCATTTTAAAACATATAATTTATATTTTTTTCATAAAACACATGCAAAACGCCTTCTTTATTAATAAACTTACTTTGTAATTAATGTTAAGGATAGTAGAAAGTAGAAAATAAATATTTTAATCATTTTCCAAACATTCAGAGCAGACGGTATTCATATGCTTTAAGCACATATTTTTCTTACATCTGTGGGAGACAGTATGCTTAATAAACGAGGCGATGTTTAAAGATTATTACTTTCATTTTTCTTATGCTCGTTGACTGCTCTAGGAGGGACGCGTGCGCTGCCAGGGAAGTGTGTAAAAGGAATGCATACACTGGGCCACTGTATTTTAAAAGCTAACACATGCGCAGATTGCATCCCAGTTGCCTGCTCGAGCAAGCACCACTTGCATTCGCTGGAGGTCTCGCGCATGCGCAGATCGCAATGGGAAGTCCAAAAGAAAGAGGAGTTTAGAAACTCTACACATCGGAGGCAAAGGAATTGGTTTTTACATCTTTTATCCGTAGACAAACAGTGCAGAGCCCCTTTTTGGTGAATTAATGCTCTTTTTACTATCTTCTGTGTCAGTAAAGCTTATTTTGTGTTTTTTGTCAATTCTTTGTTTCCATCACTTTATTTAATTTTTGACTGACAAGTTTCTTCCATTTCTTGTGCCGTATCCAAGGGATAAACAGATTGCTCAATGTGGTGCTTTCTGAAATTACACATCGAAATCACTTAGTTCATCCTCAGAATCTGTCGATACAGTATCTAATAGATGACGAGTCACTATTGCCCCCTTTCCTACGGAGTTTTTGCCATAATTCGAAAAGTGTTATTAAAATTTTAACAAAAAATAATATTTTACAATTATTTTTATGTTTTATATTATTTTTAAATTATAATTATTGAAATTTCAAATGAAATATACATGCATATTAACATATTTGAAAAGAAAATATTAATAGAATGAGGTAAACACTTACCCTATTTTAGATGCTTCCAGTACGAAAATATACCTCAATCACTCGCACGGTGCTCTCAGCACCCCTGATAAACTTTTGAAGGTCATTACGTTTCAATCGTCCGAGCGAGAGTAATTGCATCAGGCCTGAAGGTTTAATGACCCAAAATGGGAAGCTACAGAAAAAATCGTGGTTCTGCGCATTCTTCTTGAAATTTTGAAAGCTTTTCTTGTTGCTGAGGTGTACACAGAACCCCGCGCGAGTGATCACGGGTTACTGGATGCATAAAAGAAAGGCTGACCATCTGACCTCAAAAATCTGTAATGTACCCTAGAGCTCAAGGCCACATATACTGAAATGGCACAATATTCCTTGACCCTCGTGGGCTGTTGCACCACTGAGTTAAAAGAAAAAATATTTTACTTTATCTATATTTTAGACTTTGAAGACCTGCTCAATACTATTGTCTTTGAATATATCACTGACATATTGTTGCAATTTTATAAAAATAATGAATTTAAAAATATTATTTATGAGAAATTTAACTCTCTAATTAGTTTAGAATATTACAAGAACATTTCTGTATTTTAATATATACATATCTTAATAATATTATGAACGCGAAAGTTTATATGGAAGTTTGTTACTCATTCAGGCAAGAACAAGTGGTTGGATTTTAATGAAATTTTACAATAATATAGCTTATACAGCCGAATAATACATGGATTATAATTTATTCCAATATTGCAATTAGTTAAAAGATATTAATTAAAAACCTAAAAGCGCAAAATTGTTTTACCCCTGGTTGGTATTCATTCCGCTGAGCATCATTCCCTTTTAACGGAGTGAAGTGCCGAATTTTTCCACGTTTTTAAAATAACAATCTAATTGTTTCTATGAAACTCAGACAAAAATTGATTGCAGATTGGAAAGATTCGCCACAATACGGTATGTTGTTTTTCCCAAAATAATAATATTTGTATTTCTTACGATTTTTTAAATGATTCAAAATAGATGCATCTTTTATGATAATGATTTCTAAATCATTCCGTAAGAATTTCTTTTTGCAATAATGAATTGACATACTACACTAAATAGTTCATACTTCTCGCTTTTAGAACCAATTATTTAAAAATAAAATAGCGAAAACTATATTAAAACTGTAGTATTTTTATTCTATATTTTGTTCAAAGTTACCGTTGTTTTAATCAATGTGTGAAGTTTCGAAAACTTTAACTTAAAAATTAAACCCTCAAAAACAATGAAGTTTTTATAAAAACATTCTCAAGATTTTGAGTGCTTTGAGCATGCGCGAGAGAATTATTGAAGGCACTCTGTTCATAGTTCCGCTTAGAATTGGGAAGAGGAGGAGGTAGCATTGAGTGATGAAATATAACGGAAATTTCCCTGTTTTATGCTCTCTCATCGCTTAAGTTATTTGTTATGAGCTAAAGCTGATTCTTTTAAAATAGTTATAAAATTTTTAATTTCGAAAATTTCTCTTCTTTTCTTGTTTATTTTCATACATAAAGCTATTCTTTAAAAAAATGTAAATATTTCTTTCCGGGGCTAAAATAATTCAACAAAAAAAGTTTCCAAAAATATCAGTAATAATTAATTAATTCGTCTTAGTTACATTCTTTATTTAATCACATTCATTATGCAATTATATTTAATGTCTGGCTGATTAGCAATCGATTACTTAGCTAAATATTCGGTAGTAGCTGTAGCAAAACTTTGCATTTTATTTCCTGTATTTTTAAAATTTTGTCTTTTCTATCTGTGTGCTTCAGAACTATTGAGGAAAAGCCGTTTAACATTTTTTCCAAGTTGCATGATTTTTAAATTGCTTATTTTACTATTATTTTAATTAATCCTTACTAATATTATAAACGCGAAAGTTTGTATTTATGAATGTTTGTTACTCTTTCACGCAAAGACAACTGAATGGATTTTAATGAACCTTTATAATAATATAGCTTATGCATCAGAGAATAACGCATATGCTATAATTTATAGTGGGAAAATGCAACGAATTTAATTCCCTTCTACCATGTGACCCAGCTAAAGGTGGGGAACAAAATAAAAGAATATTCGACATGATAAATTCCAATTATTTTATTTATCACTTTAATTGACGCAAACACAAATCAATTTAACACTATAAATAGGATAATCCAGTCAAGCAACAGAGGGAAGAGACTACAGTCGCGCATTTGGGGAGAATACATAAAATAACCACTTTATGATAAAGTTCTTCCCTAATATTACTTAAAACGGTAGACGTATTTTTATTGTCTACTTAACGACTTTAAAACTTTAAATATCTACGTAATAGGTTGGATACAATACCTGTACTCAGGCAGGCGTCTTATCAATATAATTTATCAATGACAAATATTTTCCTTAATCTTTCACAAGGTCTTTTCAATCACTTACGGTAATATTCACCTTGTAAGTATCTTGTCACCACTGGTTAGAAAAACTTCTAACTTTTAGCTATATATGTTCTTCCCTTCTAATTCACTAACTCTCATAACTCGGTCTCATTATTTTATGTATTCTATATATTATCTTCACTTCTAATTCACTAACTCTCATAACTCGTGGACAAGAAATGTAATAATAAACTTAATTTGCTTGTCACGTTTCCTTCTTTATACAAGATTGGTAAATTTTGCTGACCCAAGAGTACTAAGAGGATTATGAATAGAAGGTTGCGTATAGATCCGTCACAAAGTTTGTAAAATATAACAATAAATATCAAGTAAGTAGGAAAAATTCTGCCATTTGCAATGCTATTCTGGCGTGCACTGCAAAAACCATTAGAGTTATATTTATATAATCAGGTATACAGAAAAGTCCATGACAGCATATATCTATCTTTTATGTGTAAGCCATCATCGCCAAAATAGTAAATCGTAAAAAAATAAAAATTTATAATGTATTTCTTTGCACGTTTATTTATGCGCGTTAGGTTTTCTATGCACGGTTGGTAGTAAGGAATTGATCATTATATCGAAATAAATACTTTCATCACTTCTGGTATATAAAGTAGATAAACTTTGTCTTTCACACTACATCATTCTGAGCGATGGTCCAAATTTCAAGTCTCTAGCTCAGAGGTTCCCAAATTTTTTTGTCTCATAGACCGCTTGCCATATTTTACGGTTTGGTGTAGACCCTGCTTAATTAATATTGAATTTTTGCAAATTTATCAACTTGAATGTCTTTTTGGGAGCTGGTACTACTACTCCTACATTAAAAGAATTAAATTTTTCTAACTGTAATGAAGTATAGTGTTTAAAATTTAAAAATCACATGTTAATTAGTTAAATTAAAAGTTCATTAATAAATGCAACAGTTAAATAAACTAACTAAACAAAAAACAAATTATTTTACAGGGAGGAAGGAATCTCTAGCACTGCAATATCAAATTTTCGACATTTCGTATTAATCTTGTTTTGTTTAACTTTAAATTTCCTCTGTTAGTGTCCAATTTTTTTTTTAAATTGGAAACCGCACTGAAGCTTCTTTACACTAGGAAAAGCAATAAAAAACTTCCTTACGATATTCCAAAAGTCCAGACAAATAACAGGTTTGACTTTTTAAAGCCAAAATTGCTGGCATCCGTTTCTTAAGCCTTAAGACCTTCTTTATTACGATCAGTTGCTATTGTAATGTGAGATTTTTTTTTCAATATGATTATACGAATTCATTGCCTACTTTATTGCCAAAAAAAGTCAAATCATTCTTAAACCTAACTTCAAAATCAGAATAAAAGGCATTTAAATGTTGAACGTAGGATAAAACGTTCTGACAAATTTAGAAACTTCGGGACCTTCAGCATTGTACTTCTTTAACTTAACTCAGAAAAGAGAAGCTGAAATGTTTCTTGCTTTAATAAAATGTATGCTGTCACCTTGTAAATGTAAATTAATTTCATTATATTTAGTAAATAAATCTGTTAAGTAGGTAAAATTTGATTCCCCATGATTATAATTTTTTTAAAAAAAATAATCATGTTTTAATTTAATGAGATCCACTATCATTACTCAACACTTACACCTCATGGACCCCCAAATTAATTTTTGGTTGGCGTAGACCCCTGGGGGTCTATATAGACCACTTTGGGAATCACTGCTCTAGCTCATCGGGAAGTCAGATTAAAATCAATTACAAAATTCCACCCAGACAGATATACAAGAAAGCGAGTTAATAGAGAAACATGGTAATAAAATTAAGTTTAAATCGTATTATAACCTTTAAACGTATTACTATATTTTTAATTCGTATCATTACTTCTGAACATATTGCTTTATAAAAAATATTTAGCAGTAAGAACACAAAATAATTTTTTTTCATATGCATGAATCTTTTTTTTTATTTCAATTTTCAGAAAGATGTTTATATTATGGCAAGCACTTGCTAACGCATTCACCTTCCTTTTTCTCACATAAAGAACACTTCTTTTTTGTTTGTTTTATTTATGTTAACCACAAGTGTATTATATTTTAAGGTTACACCTTAATCTTTTAGTCGCTAAATCTGCAACTGTACGCCAAGTCTCGTATTGGTGCATGAAATTAGTCACCAAATCTGAAAATGGTATATGCATTAAGTCGCCAAATCTGAAAATGATATAATATTACAATTTTAACATAAAATAAATTCAACAGAAAGTAATATTAACGTATTACACAATTTTTAAATATATGCTTTTTAATTTTACACTATTTATAATTATTAAATTTACACTATTTTAAGTGTTCATTACACACAATTTATAATAATGTGCTACTTTCGCTGAGAAGAGTTCAGCTGAGGAAAGTGTTTTCAAAAATCCAACCACAATAGTTACGGGGAGTTATAAATGAAAAAAAAAAATCAGCTATTAGATCTACAGATTTAAAATTTAACAAACATGGTTTTTTTTTGTTCACCTGAGATAATTTGCTTAATTTTTCAATTCACCCGTGAGAAGAACGGGTATATCAGCTAGTACTATATATATATATATATATATATATATATATATAAATATATATATATATATCCCAGATGTCATGTACAAATTTGGAGGAAAGGTAGAGAACATTGTGAGAAGCCATAATTACACATGAAAGATGGGCCGAAAGCGAAAAGTGACGCTGTACGCAAGTTCGAAAGGTTGACACATGTGGTCCTCTTATTTCAAACACATGCAGCGTACGATGAACATAAGTTGTTATACAAAAGCCGGGTGGGCGGATATACCCTTAATCTACGGTGTAGCCAACGGAAATAGAAGCACTGCTGTTCAATTGCTTGAGGAAAGATATCTAATGAGGCGGCAACCGAATCATCTCTCGAGCGTTCACTATACTTCATCAGAATCTGGGGGAACATGGCTCTTTCAGAACCGTGATTTAAGGTATTGGAAGCCCACGATGATCAAGAACTCACATGAAGAGAGTGTGCTGCACGCTGTAAACCGAAATGCCATTACCAGTGTAAGGGCGCTTGACGTTGTAACCGAAAGATCTCAAACAATTACTAATCTCATACATCAGGGGAAGTCTTACTTTCGTTTCCTGTACAGAGAGTACAGTTATTACAGCCTCATGATCCTTCACATCGTGCCGCTTTTGCGTTGTGATTTACTAACCAAATTGCGGCAGACGTACTTCGCCATTTTCATGTTAATCTATGATGAAGCAACAGTTTCACATGAAAAGGAGTCCTACATGCACAATGCACACATGTGAGCCTTAAACAACCCATACAGCATCCAACCACGTGCCACAAAATAACGCTTCACTGTTAATGAGCGCGCCAGTGCTTCTCAAACTCTCAATGTCTGTGGCCCAATTTTCAGTCATAATTTTGATCACGCTCCCTCCCGTACAATAATGATGTATTGAATGCAATAATAATGTACAATGACGCTAAAAAAAACACGACTTTACTTATAAACCGCACAAATTAGGCATTCAATTTTGAAAATGACAAGCCCACCGGAGTCATTAGTAATTATTGAACTTGTTTTAATTTAGTATTGATAATTTAATTATCAAACACATTGCTCACTACTGATACATCAAAAGAACATTATGTAACTGTAAATGTTATCTATTGATAAATTTTAATGTTAATTATTGCACCATGATTAAATATATTATAAATGAAATAAAAATATATCCATATCAGAGAAGTTAAAACATTAAACATCTTTGTTTGCAGTTCACTCCGTTCTTATACGTATTATATTTCTACTCGCTGGTTTTCCATTTCTGAAACAACTCATTAAATCCATCATCGGATTCTTTCATTGCCAGACACAACAGGATAAGAGACTACTAATCTGAAACTAAAATTATATACTTAAGGGGGTCACTTCACGCAGCCTTTTCCCTATCTCCGTAATGTTAAAAATGACCAAATTTAAGGAACATTTTTGAAAAATTGACAAGTTGTACAGTCATGAATTTTTTTGTGTAGATTTATTGTATTGTTTCTATTATTTTAATGAGAGCATTTTTCAAAATTTTGATTAGTTTTTTTTAAAAAAAATTCATATGTGGAGTAACACGTCAAAATTATTAAAACGATAAAAATTCTTGTACATTTTAATCCATAAAATTTTTTTGAATAATTCTTTTGACAAAATCTCTCATTAAAATATTTATTTGTATAGTGTTAACATATGTGCAAAGTTTCAAAGCTATAAATTAAGTAGATTTTTCAAAAATGTTCCTTTTGCGTTGAAATTTACACTTTTGAGAAATAGTGATTTAAAGTAAAAATTTACTATTAACTAATACGTACCAGAATCACAACTTGGATTTCTGGTATCATATGCAATATCATCTTCTTGTCTACATTTTAATTGTTTGTTTTTAGTTCTAGCTTCTTTGGTTCATTGTAAAACTGCCTATTTTGCTTTCTTAATATGCGCATGATCTACTTCTTCCAACGCTCGACATTTGTAAAATCCAGGGTTTGAATGTTTAATACATCTAAAATTTTTAATTTGGTAATGAAACCTTGATTATATAAAAATGTAGCTTCAAATACTATAGTTTTTAAAGTTCCTAATTGTATAAATAAAGTTTTTGGAACTATAAATCAAATACAATTTAAGGTTTCATTGAAATTTTAAGTTTTACCGTTAAAGCACGTAAAAAAGAGTTCACGACTAGAGAAATCTCTAAATACTTTTTAATGCAATTGCTAATTGCAATAGGTGAGTTGTGTTAAGCAAATATGTGTCACCTTTCAGTATGAACCTATTATATTCACACCACGAATCACCTCCCATGGGGCATAAGCCGTGTCGTATTTTCAAATCTGTGGAGAGTTTATGAAAAAAATATAGCCCAAATAGTTTGCATCATGACTGACAAGTTTTCTGAGTTGCTTCAAATAGCCACACGAAACATAGTATCTTTACAATTTGTCTATTACTGCATCTGTTAATCTATAACGACCTCCTAGAGATTTTTTGTCCACAAGATTTTTGCCTTTAAATTTTGATTTTAATGCCCTGTCATGTCTCCATCCTTTTCTCAACATGACCAACACATTCTAATGTTTTAATGTTGACATCTTTCTAAGGTTAAGATTCTAAAACTGCTTTGTATGCTTTAAAGTCCTCATCACCCAAATATTTTGTCGCAATTAGTAAATCGTAATTTGTGTATCGTAAATTGTGTCGTGCTCTGAGCAATGGAAAATACAAAGTGCACCTTCAACTTTCATCCCCTACTACTTTCGAAGTAATCTGCCGAACACTCAATGTTATGTACATTGTCTTTAAAATTACTTGAGTATTTCCTCTATAGTTTTTCGGCATCAACAACTTTCCCAGTGTTCACACTAACTGCTGTAATACCATTCAGAGAAACATGACCCCTTTTTTGCCAAATGCCATAGACAAACACCGGTACAATAGGACTTGCATTATTAAATGATATCATTTCGAAAGCAGTTATATATATAATACCATAGACTGGCTACTTTCTGTGTCGTGTTATTTAATGCCATGCATGAACTCGTAAAACCACTTTGGAGGACGTGACAATTCATAACTAAACAAAATATTTTCGCAGTTGCTTCTCTTTTCCAATAAAAATAATAGCATATAATAGTACCCAGTGTTTACTTCATATAATTTTGTATCTTTTTTGATTAACTACTGTTTTAATAAACCTGGTATTAAGAAATGTTTGAATAACATCACAAATGTCACAGCATGTCAACAACTTTAGAACCAAACTTTGGATTTGGCGACCAAAATTTATGTGAATACCTTGTTTTTTACATTTTATTTATAATAAATGTGGTTTCAAAGCACAAGAAAACAGTAGAATGTTCATTATTTCAAAAAAAACTTTCAAATGAATCTAAAAGGAAACATACTCTTTATTTGACTTACCTAACTTAGCTTTTAAAGTTGAATTATTCATGTATAATTTGAATTCATTATTCTGACTTATGACGCATTTAATTTCTGGAAAGTTTGGGGTTTTGTACCTTTGTACGTTTTTAAACGTTTTATTATTAAACATAAACATGTTAAAAAAGGTTTTGATAGAAACAATGTTTCCAATAGCAGAAATTCGTAAAATATTTGAAGAGGTAAAAAACAACACGCGAGTTTCCAGAAAGTAAACAACAGCTACAATTATTCACTTCACTTCTTTCCTGAACAAGTTTACGGATCAA
>BMAO01000953.1:0-22525 GCA_019973975.1 Trichonephila clavata
GTTGATCTTCATGCAAAAAAAAACTTATAGCTCACACACAAATATAAATTGACTGAAATATAAAGAACAATTTCCTCAAAAATGTCTTCATACATGGAAATTTTTCCCCTGACAAAGATTTGCAAGAGTCAGTGCCATAGCTTTAAACATTTTCTTCACAAGTTATCTGACTTCAAATCATAAGTTCAAGCTGTAACTCATCAGGTGCTGTATCAATATCAGCAGTAATGGGATAACAGAGCTAATTGAATTAAAGCTCAATTTTTTTTAAACCCAGAATTATTGTGACCTCCTCCTCCAAACTAGGTGGATAATCAATTAGTAGAAAAACTTTTAGGTACTTTGTTTTCCTAGTGGTGGAAAAAGAGAGAAATCTTTGATCATGCATGGGAATAAATCTGTTCAAAGAAATTTTTCTGACTGTCTTGGTGGGACGAATAAAAACTCTTTGTGCCGCTAGTTACCCACATGTGGCCTAAATGGTTTTAGGAGAAAAGCTGTGCATCAGTCATTGAATAAGGTATGTGTAAGCTATAAAAACATCCTTCGTCTAGAAATAGGAAGCAAATCTGCAGAACACAGGGTTTAATACTTTTAATGCAGGATATGGAATGAAATTAGGGTTGAGGAAAATATTTATATTTATGATTTAGATAACAAATATACAAAAAAAAATTAAATCAATATATAACTGAACTCAGTGGTGTAGCAGCCATGAGGCCAAGGCCTTCCTGTGCATATCTCAGTTTACATGACCTTAGGTGCATGTGCAGATGGTTTCAGTTAAGTGGTCAGACTGACGTGAAACCCCAGTGTTCAGCTTCCAAGCAAGGCTTGGTAATCATTTATCAAAACCACTGAAGGGATGAAAGGCTGAGTCGACCATGCTCAGTCTGGACCTGTGTCAAGGAAGCGTGATACACTACCACTGAGCTTCAAATCAATATTATAAGTGTAATTATTACATATATATGCATAAATATATAAAGTTTTGCATATGTAAATTCTATTTATATGTATACAGAACAGATTATTGCAGCATACAAATGTGTAAGAAAATATTAAAATGCACATTAAATTAAAACAAAATTAAATAAATTTTCATTTTTTCAACTTAATTCTGGTGTTTATCCTTTAGTGCACAAAAAATTGTAATGCCATTTGCAGTAACCAACAGAAAAATTTATATTTAATACTGCTTTTATTTTGAAACCAGAAAATTTTACATCAGAAGTTCAGCTAATAAGATGCTTAAAAAAACTGAAGTATTTGGTATGGGAATATACAACTTTAGTGGCCGAATTATTATGACCACTTGACACTTATTTGGGGATCAGTGAAAACTTTATCTAATTACCACTAGAGGAGGAGATAGCCATTAATAAGAAATACAGGAATAGTAAAGCATCAACTGCAGTGTGTTCCTTGCAAAGAAATAGAAAAGATGTGATTTAGCTGAGTCTGAGTGCAGGATAATTGCAGTTGCTCAAAAATTCAACCAGTATCAGCAAAGTGTTTGTACTTGTAAACAGGATTGTGGTGTAGGAATCAAACAGAGTTTTGGGCAAAAATAATCTCAGTCACTAAACACATGCTGACTCCAGTTTATGCTTGTCAGTTTAAATGTGAAAGGAAAATAAAGTGAATAGAAAAAAAAATAATGACAAATTCAGTTATTTTTATTATGAATTAGATTTAGAGAAATATTAGGAAAAAATTGAAAAGGCTAAGGCAAAGTGAATTAAAATAAAGAACGCCGTCTTTATATATAAAAATGTGAAAATAGAAACAAGATTTCTACACAGTCTTTTAAAGAAAAACATGATTGCTCTTTCATGTCGCCTCTTTTAGAACTAATACAAATATATCCTGAAATGTTAACAGAAGTAGCCCTAAGAGTAACAACAGCTCTTCCTCCTACTCAAGCTAGTATGGAAAGATTATTCTCAGCTCTGAAGTTTATCAAATTGAATCAATGGCCCTTTATCTTAAGAGCATTTTCTTTTTTTTTATATTTCATAATAAATACCAATTAATGTAAATAATCTAATATGCCATCAATTTTTTTTTCTGTAGCTTCTATTATTTCTCTTAGATTAAAAAAAAATAAGCTGTAATGCATGCGTGTATGTTTACATACATATGAGAGAGTCACAGTCATACAGTTTACAATTCCAAGAGTTGGTCATTTTTTCTACTGGCTCCACAGCCCTGCTTGTGAAGAGTTATTAATGCTTACAGATAAGTGGATTCCCAAGCAGAAAACAGGGTCTCAAGGTCAGGCCTGTAGTTATCACAGGCTACTTAAAGTTTGTTAGGAAAGGAGAATTGTGAAAGTTTTCCAGTCCAATAGCCACCACACATATCATAAAGGCTATGGTAGCCAAGGGACTGTTTGAAAGCTTCTACTGTTGGCCTTCAACAATAGACATCTCCAGTTCGCCATGGATTGGACTGTAGATGACTGGAGAAGGATCATGAGGTCTGATGAATCATTTTTTCAACCATACCATGTAGATTGCAGGGTGTGAATTTGGAGAAAACAGAATGAAAGTACGACTTCCATATGCATCGCCACAACTATTCAAGCTCGTAGAGGCAATATCGTGGGTTGGGAGATGTTTTCTTGGCATTGCATAGGTCCTTTAATTTATGTCAACGAACATTTGAACACCAAAGGGTATTAAAGAATTATCACAGATTAAGTACATCCCTTCATAGAAAAAAAAGTACCCTGCCAGAGATGGATGCCTTTAGCAGGACAATGCTCCCTGTTATACAGTTAGCATTGTCTCCAGATAATTTAAAGTGTGTGACAAACTTTTCCTAGCTTAGTTAACCTACACAATCGCCAGATCACAATCTAAATAAGAATCTCTGCGATGAGGTCAAATGGGACATTTTACCACTCAATCTGAAGGTATTGGAAAGTGCAATTCATTGAATAGGGTCTCAATTTCTTCCTACCAAACAACTCAAAGTTCATGCCAAGAAGAATCCACGTATTATTCAAGGCAAAAAGTGGTCCAATATTGTATTGAAGGGGTGGTCATAATAAATTGGCCACCCAGTGTATATATCTGCTCTCAAATAATGTAGCATTCTTCCATTCTAAACGTTAAAGAATACTTAAATCACACAAGCATATCTAACAGCAACCATATGCTTTAGTCAAGTATAACATTCTATATCTAAATATTAATCACCTTAAAAAATACTATTTAATAATGAGAATAATGTATATATATATATATGAACTTAGAAATTTTTTAACTAATGATAATATTTTGTATATGAATTAAATGGTCGATATAACATGTTTAAAAATCAAGAGAAAACAAATAAAATAATTTTAAAATGAAATAAAAATATAACATGAAATAAAAATATAAGATATTCAAATTATGTATCTCACCTCTGGTTATTATTATCTGATGACAGTTGTATGTTCAAGTTTTCATGCTGCTATTTTTTAAACAAAAAAAGAAAAGTTTTTATAAGAAAAAAGATTATACAATAAAAGATTTAAAACAAACAAAATTGTCAATTATCCATTGAATCAGCAACACATAAAATAGTATTTTAAAATCATTGAACAAACAAAAAAAGAGGTTTTTTGGTTATTATTTAACCAATAATTAAATATGAGAAGGAAGGTCAAACTAACAAAAAATAAACGGTTTTATTCAGTCACAAGCATTACAAATTTTAAAATTTGTTCAAAAATAAAGAATATATTATACAGGATAATATATTATATCTACACAAAAGCTTTCAGTGTAATTTTGTGATATATAACTTTGAGAAATAAATCTCTTCAGCTTCACACCTTTTCAAGGATTTCCAATTGTCCAGTAAAAAATTCATTCAGAACTAATCTTGCGGTCTGAAAAGCAAAACACTTTTTTTAAAAAAAAAAGATATGAACTGTACAGAAATTTTGAACTATGACTGAACACTGATCAAAGTATACCTTAAGCAAATCAGCATTTGTGCCAGTTAATGTCAACATATCTTGTCCAACTTGAAGAGAAATACTGTATTCTCTTAATGAAGCATCCCCCATACTGTAACTATGCTGCAAACTCTTTTTCATAAATGACTGATTATCAACAGAAGAAAATGAATTACCAAAATCAGTGTCTGTACTATTATCAAATCCAGACAAATCTGCATTATCCTGTGTAAGTAATAAACACGTGTTAAAAAATTTAATTTGTTCTGTGAAACAAATTCTATAAAATATATTCTGATTACCAAAAAATTAAATTCCTGGCAGCATAAAATAATATAAGAAAAAAAACTCAACTATAACTGGAAAGTTAAAAATACAACTGTACTCACTCTCACAGGTGAGGCATTCCTCCGAATGGTATCTTCAACCAAAAGTTTAGCATGTCTGAAAAAAAGTATAAAAACTGCAAAACTATCTTATACAGTTTCATGTATGTTTAATTTAATTCATATAATTTTACACAAATATAAATTTGCATACCCGATAGCTTCTTCATGAGGACCTGTTATTTGAACAAGTCTATCTCGAGCACCAGGATTCACTGTCAAAAGAAATTAAAATTTTTAAAATGTAAAAAGTGTTAAAATTTAATTACTTTTAAATTCTTTATTTAAAAATTTATGAAAAAGTAATTATAATTTTCTCCTATAAAAGTTTTGAACAATTAAGCTATTAACCAAAAGAAATAATTTTTAATAAGTATTAGCATTTTAAAATTATTACAACAAAATTAAAAAAAAGTTTCAAGCACCTATACTGAATCAGAAAATAAAATAAAAAAGTATAAATAAAAAATAAACCTAAATTTCTGCATAAACTTTAATACTATCCTGAACAGTGCAATAGAGAAAGACAAAAACAAGGTAACTTCATTTTTGTTTACAGCAATTGTATTCTTTACCTTAAAAAAAGTTAGATCAATTCAAAAGCATTTTATTTATTCACATTGCAATGCATTTCAAAAGAAACTGAAGACCAATATATATAATACAATAATCAATTATCATAAAATATAAAACCACAGAAATGTGTAATTTTTACAAGACTTTTTTATTACACATTAACATGACATTACAAGAATAAGATATTTATCCTTTAATGATATTTATCCCTTAATGTAGGTTGCATTTCAAATTATTTTTTTTCTGTATAATTTAAACATAGTTTACTTACACTTAATAAAACCAATATGAACTACATTATTTTAAATATATTATTTTCATCATTTTTTTATTAATGAAACAAAATGTTATAATTTACTTTTTTATTCTCAAATACAATTCCTTCAAATATACTTTAAAAAGAAATTCTGAATTTTTTTTAAAATGCAACTCATTGAACAATTTTTCAACAAATAGAATTGGTAATAATAATAAAGTTCTTTTTACTTGAAATGACCCTATAGAAATGATTATAATGTGAAAAAAATGCCCCAATTAGTTTAAAATTTTCATACAATTCAAATTGATTTGGACCATTATTTGCAAAACAGAAACCTCTGTTATAAAATAGAAAACCAACATAAATATTTAAAATTTTTAAAGTTATTTTAGATCAATCAAGTATACTATTAAATTAAATTTTATTCAACTCAGACTAGTTGCCTTTTAATGAATATTTTAACATAATTTTTATCATTGAAACATAAAAATATCTATTTTATTGCAGAGAAGGTGCAATTAAACATAATTTCTATGAACATAAATTTGTATTTCACATACAATACACTTTTTAAAAAAATCAAAGATATTTATGACTAATAATATCTTAAGTATTATAATCAAGAATAAAGAAATATAATTAGTATTTTACTACAGTGACCTCTAATATAAATTTCAAAGAGCCACAGGATTTTTTTTTCTAAATGGTTAAGATACAATTAGAGGTTAACTCTCATTCATGATTAATATAATATAAGTAATTATTATAAATTAGTAAATTAAAAATATAAATAAATTCTTCATATATAAGTGAAAGTATGTATTGAATTTTTCTTTGGTTTTTCTATTCCCTTCTGTTTCTTGAAACTTATTGAGACATTCTATTCAAAATGCATTTAGTTATAATAAAACATGTCATATTCAAAAATAAATTAGTAATGTATACATAAGTATAATGTTATCCACTATACATGCATTAGTACAATTTGATGCAAGTTTTGCAGCAGACAAACTGCATTATTCAAACTGCAAACTTCACTGAAAGTTATAAATTTTAATTTTGAGGCATAGACATGTAAATAGATATCACTGTCCACGTAACTGTATATTTGTGTGTGACTAAGTATTTGGATAATTTCTATAACTTAAGAGTAATTTTTCATTTTCCTACACAGCTATCCAAAATTTTCTTGCAATCAGATAATGTATTAGTTTTAAATAAGATATTGAGAAAGAAAATGCTTCTAACTCAGGAAAGATGATCTTCAACAGGAAATAACATTTGCTCCTTACTACTTTTGACATAATTCAATAATTATTAATGACTCCTTATAAAATAGAATTAAATCCCAGAATTGGATCTTGTAACATCTGAAGATAGTCACCATGTCCTTGTATCAAAAAGAAAAATACCAAACAACTACTTATGGAAAAAATACTCAATTCATGTGATTCTTCAAAACATTCTATTAAGTGCATGTTTATAAAGTATATGCTTCAAAAAATGAAAAAAAAAATAAGCAGCAAGTAAATGCATACACAGTAATAACATTACTTTTTAAAGCCAAGAAGAAAATTCTTGACAAATTCTTAACAGAAGGAATCACAAAAGTGAAAAGTGTTCTGTGTGGTTAAGACCAGAACACACACACATATGCAAGAAACAGTTGCAAAACTAAAAGAGGTCACTATAGGAACAAAATTCCTGAAGCACAAAGTCATTTTCAAATCAAAGTTAGATTGATCTAATGTTGATTAATATAGTAATAAGTGTTATTGAAGCATCTATAAACCATGCTTTTTCTAGCTTGTCAGTGTTTAGCTTGATCCATCATTTGGGCATGCAATATCACGCATAAATGTATACATCACCTCGTTGAAAAGATATTACAGTATCGCTCAATTCTTCAATCATATGAACACGTCTTCCTTTGATACCCATCACTTAAAAAACAGTAATATATTAATCACTTTCATATTTTTAAAGAATGAAATATTCTACAATATCAAAAAAAGTCACAATCCTAACATGCAAATGTTATAATCTTTTGATTTGATTAAAATTTTTTTTGAATTAAAATAAATTTTTAATGCATTATTAAATAAATCAAAATGATTACCTTTCCCTGAATCAGAATTTCTTATCACAATCTCATCTTTAAAATAATTTTTTCCAGCAATTCTAAAAATTTAAACATTTTAATAACAAATAAATAAGTACATTTTTAATTAAAATAAAACATCAATTTTCAAAGTGTCAATTTTACTGTTGTAAATGATTCAGGAACATCAAGTGAAAACACAATGCACAATTTTGAGAATAAACAAAACCAATAGAAAATTCTCGCTAAAGTGTAACAGGAAATTGTTGTCACATAAAGCTATGTCAAAAGAAAAGCAAGAATTGCTTTCTTTAAAATTTATTTTAGCTTTCTTAAAATTAGAACTAAAATGTGATTTTACTAATATACCATATTCATTATCCTACAGTAAAGCAATTACATTTAAAAAAATTTTTTTTCCTTTAAAAAAATACTTTTTCTTTTCTTAGTTTTATTCCTTGATTAAGCCTATCCCAATATGTATATTTTAATTTAAAAAATATTCTATAACATAAACAATACCAAGTAAATATCTTCGATTTCTTTTTTATTTGTATTAATAATTATTTACAGCTTCACATATGTTACAGAGAAAATATGAAAAAATGGTCAATTCATCAAAAACACCAAATGAATTTCAATTGAAGTAGAAATATCAAATAAACAAATGAGCATTTATCAAAATGTAATGTTACACTGAGGATCAAATATGCAAGTTTAAACCCTTTTGAAGGCATCAACCTTTCTTTGTAACGTAGTAAGTTAATATGGAATTATTCAAACTAAAATGTAATAAAATTTTTCATTTTACCAAATAAATGAATGATAAATTAATCAAAGATTTGAAAAGTATCAGTATTATAGAAGTAATAAATAAAAAATATACTTATTAAAAGTCAATAAAGAAATGAAAATAAAAGGAATGTATATATACACACATGCACACTATACTCTGTTTCACCTCAAGTTGGCAGCATTAGGAAGGGTAGGAAATGTAACAATCCGCTTGAAAAATAGTTCCAACTTGTTTTGGAATTTAAATGAAAGCGAATGCATAGTAAATTGTTAAAAAGTATCGTGTATTATCGAAATTGTGATTTTAAGGATATATTTTAAGTTAATCACATCTTAAAAGCATTTATTCCTTAATATCTGTGAACGAATACAGTTAAAAAACAACAATTTGATGAAACTTCACTTGGCTAAAAACCGGTTTTCAAGATTACATCCTTGGCGGAGTTACCTAAGCATTCCCGCCAAATCAACGCCATTCCCATTGCGTCTTTGCTATCGTTCATACGTACTATTTTGATATTTCGTACAACTATCTTTGTTCTTGTTTTTTTTTTTTTTTTGACATTTTGAACATGTCTGAGATAGAAATGTCACCAACCTCGCTGTATACACCATCGAAGCGAGGAAAATCTATCCGAAGCGGAGCTCGGAAAAACATATTGACTTCGAGAAGAAAACCCGCAAGAATCCATCAGAAAAATCGTGAAAAAGGTTTCTGAACTGATTGGCGTTTCGAAAAGAACTGTTTTCCGTATGAAGAAAGAAAAGAAGGCTTTAAGTGCTGTAAGTTCTGGTAAAAAACGGCCCGGTATCGTAGGCAAGCGTAATAGGCTGGTGAAATATGACGACTTCACATTGCATACATTCGGCGAAAAATTCATGGCTTGTTTCGAAAAAATGAGATTCCTACATTAACCAAATTTCTGAAGGAAGTAAATGATGTTGCTGAAATTTGTGCTTCTGTATATTTTAAGTTAACATACATAAAAGGCATTTATACATGGATGTGAATAATTATTACAAACGGATTTAAAATAGTAATAACCGAGAAAAGGCGATTAATTCTAAAAAAACAAGATAGAAATTTGTATTTTATAAACGGATGTAATAAATAAAAATTAAAGAAAAATGAGCCATTTATTTTGAAAGTGCCCTAAGTCACTTAAAAAATCAAGTTAATGAAAGCATGAATTACAATTTACTGGTATTTTTTCATTAAAAAAACATTGCCTTCAATATGTTAAGAACTATTGAGATTTTGTTCAAGAAAAGTTTTGCTAGTTTATTCATCAATATTTCTAAACATATTGAAATGTAAGCCATTAAATATCTCCATTAAAAAAGTGGCATATACTATTTTCAAAAAACCCAGCTCCTACAATTTTAATGAAAATTTTTTTCCACAAGCATTTTTTCCCCACTCGCCAAATATGGTGATATTTATTCGTTTAGTCACACTCTGCTCCTAGAGTAACCCGGCAGCGGCTGTGATTCGGTCATCGTACCCTTCCTAATGCTGCCAACTTGAGGTGAAACAGAGTATAGTGGGTAAAACTTAAGCAACTTTTCAGATTGTGCTATAATTTAAAAACTGGTAGACAGAAGTCACACTACAGGGGCTCAATGTAGCACTTAAACGGTTGATAACAGCTTAGTAGCCAAAAAATGAATTGTACACCTACATTATGGAGCAAATCAGAAAAAAGTTTAACAGAATGGAATTTGTAAAAAACATTGTCTGGCTATGACCTCTCCTAACTGCAACGGTTACCAGGCACCATCTGTTCATACTCAACCCCATATTATACAGCAGTTCTTGAGTTAAAATTTGTCACTCTTCAAGAAGCATCCATTTTAGATAGTCTTCCAAGCATATGATCTTGATGCCAGGCATCTCTCCAAAGCATTCCACACGCATTCAATGGAATTTAAATCAGAGGAGCATGGCAGCCAATCCATTCAGCGGATACCCTCACCCTCCAGAAACTCCTCAGCAGCAAAGGTCATGTGTGGAAATACATTTCCCCCCACAAAAATAAAGTCTGGACCAACGGTACCTTGGAGCAAATGCACATTAATAAGGATAATTTCATTGCAGTAATGATCTTTGGAAAGTGAGCCATTGTCAAAAATATGGAGCTCCAATCAACATAATGCCTTTCCCTAAAAGCATTCCAGGACCATCCCCAACGGTCTATTTCCCTGATGTTACTGGGATGAAACACACTGTGTCCCTCCCTCTCTCCATATTAACTGGTGTTGAGAACTGTAGCTAAAACTAAAATGATTCTCATCAGTAAGCTGCACTACCGATTAGCTGCTGTTAATGATATGCAGTGTTTAGGACTATGGGCCTCAAGAATAAATACTTTTATTTAGATTTCTGGCCACAGTAAACTGCGATACCTGTTGTCTGATTGCTGTACATAGCCACGGAGCAATATTACTCGATTTCTGAATCCTGTATCTTTTTGCTTGCAGAATAATATACTGGTAATCACTTGCCATTCATTTCCTCGGATGACCACCACCAACCTTTCATACGGATGTACCTATTGTTTGGAAAGCTTTCCAAGTAATCGAGATATACCTTTTTCCAATTCCCCACTCTTGTACAAAATTTACCAAATAAAGCTAGCTCCTTTTCAAGCTTGTCGATCATTCTACCTTGTGCAAAGGCATTCTTCCTATCATTTTTTTGTAGCAATTACAAACATACGATTTGATTTTCACTTGTGAGGAAGTCTTGAAATGTCTTCTTTTTAAGCTGCCTTGGCAATGAGCGTGTGCATTCCATATGTTTTTGTGTCGTAGCATCTCCTCTGATGCCACAGTGTTAATATTAGTATATGCATCACCTTTCAACAGAGCTTTTTGCACACTTTACTGATCACAAAAAAGCTTTTCCACAATTTCATGATTTCATGTTGAAAAAAATCTATTTGTTGCTAAGTTTTGCACATTAGTGTGTATATATATATATGAGCCAAGTCATTATGACCAACAACCTAATATCTTTGGTATGCAAAACAGCTTTTATCTACTTTGACCTAGATGAAATAACTTTTTAGAAGATGGTAGGAAAGAGAAAGCCATGATGTTCCAACAACGGCAATTCTCAGATATTTCCAAGGAGTGGCTTTATAGATCAAAGTTATTGTTCCACCCCCATTCCAAACTAACAATACAGGTAAATTCCAGATGATCCCGAAAATATTCAGAAAATGAGGAAGTCAAGAAAGATATCAACTGGAATTTATAATGTCCCTTAAACCACTGTAGCTCATTTCCAGCTTTGTTACAATAAAGAGTTATCCTGCCAGTGGGATTCTCAGTGGGAAAGATAGATACTAAGTAAAGTTGCAACTTGTTTACAATGAAGTTGAGATCAAATACACCATGGAAGGTGAATGCTAACACAACCAATCATTATGAAAACATCCCTAAAATCATTATGTTGTCATCTCTGGCATGTGTTAATGATCTGTAGTTCATGTAATAGTCTGGAAGATGACAGACCTTGATAGGATCAGCGATGTGATTATTCGTCAGATTAGGCAATTTTGCTTGCTTAGCTGTGACATACGAGAAGGACATCTGTTGTACACTACCATATCTAGCAATCTGCTGAGCTAGGGGCTCTGAAACACTTCCGAGTAGATCTGTATTGTATTGTATTTGAGACACTGACTGTCACTGATTTAGTCATTTTTTGTTGATGGTGCATGAATGCCTTGTGCTGTAGCATCTATTACTGGTATCATTGTCATTAATCTACTTTAAATATGCATAATGAGAACTCATAAATACACAAGTTGTGGAGTTACAAAGATATTGGTTCTGAGCTGTCAGACAATCCCAATCTACTCTCTATTTAAGTGACTTAGATCAATAACTTCACATGCACATGAAACTGAAAAAGAATGATGCTTTTGTATATCTAGCAGCACAGTTAACTATTCTCAATTGGATCAGGTATTTTCCTTGTTATACAGGCACATTCATCAAAAAGGATGGAGGTAATCATAATGAGTTGGCCCTTTAGTGCATGTAATAACTTCAGCTAATTTTTTCATGTACAAATTCAGCTATACATGTCTTTGATACAAAAGGAACTCAATAGTTACTTTAGAATATGTATTAGTTGAATTTTAAACATAACAAAAGCAGTTAACTTGTTTATGAATTACGTAAAAAAAAATCTCTAAAAACAATATTTACTTGGTTGGTTTTTCAAACTTTCCTGAGGATCTAAGTATTTCTCCAGGTGCCAACTGAACCCCAGTGGGTGAATTTAAATTTTGATTTGGAAGAGGATAAGGAATAGTAGGTGAAGTAATTCCAGAAAAGTTTAATGTAGTGGTACCTTTTTGCTGTAAATCAAATATAAAACAATCTAATCAATATCAATGAAAATTTCAAAGCAATCAGTTTTCATCAAACATATTTGAAGAATGTTAAATAATATTTCATCAGTAAGTTATTTTTGGTACACATTTTAAATAATCAAATTTGAAATTTGATGCAAGGATAACATTTACAAACCTCTAGTTCCATTATTTTCAAATTAAAATAATTATTGATGTTTTCATTCCTTTTCCAACCTCTAGCTCGTAGTTCGATAGTTTCAAGAAGCTTAATACGAGATACCATATCCAATCTTTCTTCTCGACAGGCATTTCGAAGTGTACAAAAGTATCGATCAATAGCCTCTGAAATATATAAATACTTATATTAAAAAAATAATGGTAATTTATTTGTTAAAATTAAAACTAAAAGAAATTTTACCTTTATGGAAAGAATCTAATTCTTCTCCACGTTTCTTGAGTATTGTACACATTCGAGCAATATCCATCGTAGTAATTTCATCAAAACTACAATTGCTGATGCTGACATTCAGAATTTCTAAGTCAGCCACTATTTCTATAAAACGTCTCAAATTTAATATAAAAAAAGACAGAATACAGAAATAAAGATGGAATGTACAACATAGTTATATTTTCATTATACATTGATATCTGCAAAATACTATTTTCAGTACTTTCTAGTTAATTTTTACAGACAGATGTGTGTTAACACAGGCAAATACATTTTTCTCAGCAAACAAAATAAAACTATAAAATACTTAAAAAATTACAATTCTATTGGTGATATATTTTTAAAATAACCATAAGCAATCAAAATTTATGTCTTGATTTTTAAAAATTAAAATTTATGCACATTAACACAAAAAGAATGAGATTCATCATACATACCTTTGAATCATTTTTATAAATTAAAATTTTACCTAATGTTTGTACAGTTTCGGTTTATAATTATATTTCAGTATATAATTTCACTTTAAAATTATGGAAAGAGGAAAAATGCTACAAGAAATAAATACTTTCAAAAGAAATATCATTAAAAACAATCTCACCTTCTCTAGTCTTTTGAATAACAGTATCTTTGGGATCAGGGATATGAAATTTAGTTTCAGAAGGAACAGATTTCAAAGGTCGAGGTTTTTTCAGAGGCTCTCGAATATTTCTTACCGTTTTCGCACTCATGATGTAAAATTCTGCAAACAAAAATGCATCTTAATAATGAAAAGTACAAAGCTTAAAAATTCTCAATTAAAGTAGAATTGATTTGATTTTAATTAAAGTCACACTGTCAGTAACAAGAAGGTATTGAGGACGGACCCCGTAATTTTTAACCATAGTCAAATGACGAGGATGAATCTGATCTGGACCCCCCTCCAAACTTACACACCAGGCAAACGGAAAGACTTGAGCCTCGACGTGATTTAACGTGCATTAGTCCCCTTTTACAAGGAGGTCTTCAGTGGCACTAAATTTTGAACTAGCGACTCGACAACGCCGGCTACGGTAACGCTGCGTTTCTAGGCATTCGGCTGTCACGGCCACAACTACATTAGAAGAATCAAGCAATGGTACTTTGAAATACAGATATGCAATTGCTTCTGCACCCAAATAATTCATTTTTTTACAAGAAAAATATAACAATATACATAAAATAAGTCCAGTAAGAGAAAAGTAAATAATATTAAAAATAACACTAGCATGTTAATATTTCTTTTGGCCTCCAAAATATCATAAATTAACATGCATGTATATATATAATTGTATTAAATTCCAGGATGGCTTAGAATTAAGTTACAGTTTAACTAAACAATAGCAAATCACATAAAGTAGTATCCAGTTAACATTTTTCATACAATTATAGAATTTACAGTGACTCCATGCTTTAACATAACAAATCTTATGACATAAAGTACAGCACAAACACACAAAAATATTTGATAAAAATAATTATTAAAGTGTTGCTTGTGACAAGATTATAAATTTAGAAAGCCTTTCCTTATTCGTGAACTTTTATAAGTTCTTATATGAACTGTTTACTTTAACATGTCAGGTGAAGAGATATTTTAAAGTCTTATTAATGATTAGTGTTTTAATAAATTAATTATTTCTCACGCACACATTTATAGGAAAATAAACTGAATTATAACCTATATTAGGGATAGGATACAAAAACTTCATATGAAGATTATAAATATTCTTGATATCGTACAAAAATAACTTTTGCATTATATTATCATTTATTAATTGTACATCTGAAGTAGAATTAACTATCTCGTATATAAATGTAAAAGTAGCTCTATAAATGTTACTTATTATTTACCTCGCAAGTGACTAAGAAAAAAAAAACACAAAACGATTTTATAATTACCTTTTCTTCTCAACATAGTGAATTAAAAGTAATTTTTCACTCTTAATTTCTGTGTGTGGCGATTCTTCAAAATTTTAAAGGTATATTTCAACGCTCTAGCCACTCGCCTCAAACTACTCTTTAATCTCCGATTGGAGATCAAACTCTCTGTTGCACCCATGACTAAAAAATTCAAAAAAGAATACTTGAAAGTTCGGTCGACAGAACAAGGCAAAGACTCGCCGAAGTGCAAATAAGCCTCAAACCAGATAATCCACGCATGAATAGTTATATAAGGACTTTTCTTAAAAAAGTTAACTAGCCAAGTTTATGAAGGACTTAAAAAAAAAAAAGTTAAGAAAACTGTTGAAGATAATGGAACCCAAAATTTACATGATCGGTATCATTGAAATAACTTTCTGATGAAAATAATTTACATTCCTCATAATTCAGCATGCATAATTGGTTTCAGAGATGAGATTTTAATTGAAAAACATTAAATCGTAGAAGTTTTTTAAATACGAAATCGCCATTCAACCCCAAAATGAAAAATATTGCCAAAGAAATTCGTCATCATACGATTCTACTAAAAATCATCGTGACCGAATCTACTAAATGCCAAGAATTCCTCAATGTAAAACAAATATAAAAAAACTAAATAAAACTTAAAGATGATCAAACTAAGATTTCACATTGAAATCCTTCAGAAAAACTTAAGTTACAAAAAAGTGAAATATGCATATATATATAAGTATGCATTGGTTAAAGTGTAGATTAGGAGGAGCCCTTAGCGGTGTAAATTGTTTTTGGCGACCGGATTCGATAGTCATCCTATCTATGGCATCTAGATAAAAATCACCAAATCTACCCCCCCCCCCTCTAATCTACATTTTAGCCGCATGCATTTGTACATACGTTCTAGTTAAACTTCTGCTATTAACAGCATCCTGCAGCTACCCAACGAGAGATTATACTGTACCAACATTTCACAAAAAACTCTGCACGAGATCTGCTCAAGAAATTTAAAAAAATCTTTTAAATTAAAACTGTGCACTAGGTCGGTTTTCTTTCGGATTCAACTTGTCTCTGGGCGATTTCTTGTTTCATGAGGCCATTTTAAGAATCTGGTTTATTGCAGAAGTGGCCGGCTTTAAAAACTCTATTACGCTTCAACGTTTCATATGGGGAAAAGAGCAAATTTAACTAAGAAAATGACCCACACCAAATATATAAACAATGTGAACACAATTCAGATGATTGCTAAAGAGTAAAATGTAAAATCAATAAACACAGTGGATGTTCATCGGTTTTAAAAGGAAACCAAAATTTGACTTCGCGCGAATTCTGGTTATGGGACTGGTTTATCGGTAGACAACTAGAAGGATTCCATCATGCTTCAGGAGCGAAACATCACATCATGCCAGTTGAGATATGATGAACCCATTTTCAATCACTGAAAGTTTAAAGGCGCATGACGGCGTTTAAAATGAGCAACTTTCATTACATCGCCTTAAACACGAATAACTGCTCCATTTGTGACAGTTGGTCAAAACTTGGAGGACTTTCTCCAAACTTAGTTTTTGTCTCCCCCGCCCATTCGGCACACATAGATCGGATACTTTGTTATTGATTTCCCTACTTTTGTTTCATATGGTTCGATGACATGGTGCAAAAAACTAGACAACAAATGATCAAATTGTACATGCTGTGCAGTAATTTTCTTTGTTTTATATATATAAATAAAAATGAGAAAGGAAGAAAAGTACCAAAAAATTTTTAATTAAAAATTCATTGATTAATTTTATTATTTGTATTCGAAATCCGCTCAAGAAACTGATAAAAACAATAGTATAAGTTGTTTCTTAAACATTATATACTAATTTTAATATAATTTGCCTTTAAAAAAGCAAGATAAATTATTCAATGACTTAAGTGAAAATTAAGAAAGAATAGAATTTTTGAATGAATATACTGAAATGATGAATATTGGTAAACATAAATGAATGTATAAAGAAATATATCGATAAGAGTACATGAAATTTCAGTTGCTAGATATAATAAGCAAAATTAATTAAAACAGCACAGCGTATGTTTCTTTTAGAATCTTTTATTTTACTTTTCAGACAAGGTCCAATGCATTCTTTTATGTATTACCGTTTTTTCTTTTAGGCAACGTTTATGCTACGAATTTAGATGAGTACTAGAGCGAATCATGCATAGATAAAAATAAAATCACTGAAAATAATTAGATGTTCATGGATTTCTTTTTCAGTCATTTTATAAAAGGCGGAAATTCGTAACGAAACTGTCCCAGAAACATCTGTAGTAACAGGTGTTGATGGATGAAGGAAGGCAGATGAGCTTGGGTATGTTATCACTCTTTCAACGAGAACTTTGTTGGGAGTAGTTCTATTTGTTAGAGAAATAATTTATGTCTAGATTAGTAGTCTATCTGGCAATGAAAGAATCAGATGATGGATTTAATGAAGCGCTTCTCAAACTTTCAATATGTGCGACCCAATTTTTAATCATAATTCTCATCGCGCTCCCCCCTACAATAATAATGTATTGAATGCAATAAAAATATACTTTGACGCTAAAGCTATAATACCGCTTTAATTATAAACTATGCAAACTATCAAGATTTTTTTTTAATTTTGTACATGCCAAGCCCATGAGAGGCACTAGAAATTATTAAACGTGTTTTTTTATTCAATATCACCAAAAATATTGGCAAGTACTGATACATTTAAAAGTATTTTTTTTTCTGTGTAAATGTGTATTTTATTTCTTACTATGCCAGAATGTATTTTGTTTTACTTCCTTTCAGTAAATTAAAACTTACTTTAAATCTTTTATTTTCGACTTTTCAATAAGCTAGCCCCCCCCCCCCCAGTTTGAGAAACGCTGATTTAATGAGTTGCCTTCGAACTGTAAAGCCAGCTAGTTGAAAAATAATAACAACGGAGTGAGCGGAATGAAGATGTTTAATAAGAAATAATTATTAATCACGGGCGCAATAATTAACAGCATACATCCGAGAGAAAAAGGCGAAAACTTCATAAGTCACATGGAAAGAGGAGGGAAAATTTATAAGAAACGTGTTAATATATATGACGCATTCTTCAATTTGCAGATCACGATAAGCCTAGCTTAGAGATAAATGACTTCACATAACCTAAAAATATATCGCATTTCTTTGTTGTTGCATGTAGCAGGTTAAACACCTGTGGAATGTAAACTAAGGCGAAAAAAACCGCTTAACCTTTAGTAACTAACAAAACAAAGAACGCTTGAATAAGCATTGTCTTGAAAACTAATGCATCTGAACCAAGTTTTTTTTTTTAAAGAAACAAATATTTAATTTAGATCCGTATTGAGATGCGAACATTTCGACATAAATGGATCAATTTATGGAATTGGAGGAAAATAAGAAAAAGATTAAAGTAAGATGCATCTTTTTCGATATGCATGATCTAGCAACAGTTCCCATCCACAGAAAAAACACACACCTTATTTAAAATCTAATAATAACAGTTATCATTTTGCAAAGAACAAAATGAGCGAATGTGAAATGATTATTTAAAAAACCTTAAATTATTGTTTGAAGAGAAAGCAGCATATAACCCCCTAATTTTACAAAACAAAACTCTAATTTAAAAAGTACTGCGTGAAATTAAAATATGATTCGAATCTTTGTTGTACAAGTAGAAGGCATGATGAAAAATGAATAAAGTTAAGATTTAAAAACTACAGTGGTACCTCGACATACGAGTGCCCCAACATACGAGTTTTTCGAGATACGAGCCGGGGAGCGAGTGATTTTTTGCTTTCAGTTACGAGCGAAATTCGAGATCGGTTTAGCAGGTCGGCCGGTAGTAGCACGCGACCGCGCGCCACGCGGTCGCGCCCATCACGGTCAGTGAATCAGTTAGCAGCGTGCTTCCGCTGTGATAAGTTGTGTTCGCGTTTTGTGTTGCGTTTACATTTACAGTTGTAGTTCATTTATTCTTATAACCATGGATCGGAAGAAAGTTTGTGAAAAGTCAAGTGCTAAGAAAAAGATGATGAGTATTGAATTAAAACGTGAAATTATAGAAAAACATGAGCAAGGTGTTCCAGTTGTTGATAGTTGTTCACAGCAGCATACGGAGGTTATGCAAGAAATTGGTTTCGAGGAGTCAGAGGAGGAGGTTATTTTTACAAGTGAGATAAAGGAGATCTTAGGAATGTGGGAGAGAGTTTCACAGTTCGTGGAAAAGAAACACCCAGAAAAAGTTGCAACAGGTCGTGCGTCTGATCTTTTTAATGACACTTGCCTAACTCATTTCCGGAACATTCTGAGAGGAAGAAACAAACCTCCTTGGACATTGTTTTTTTCTAAACGGCCTACAGGTGAAAGCGAGAAAAATGTAGCGAAAAAGGCATAGACCAGTGAGGATATCTAATTTATTTCTTTACATTCTCTTTTTTGTTTTTGTACAATAAATATTTGTCATTTATAAATACGTTTTTATTATTCAAAACCACGTAACAAAAATAACTGGGGTGACATTTTCGGGGTTGGAACGGATTAATGGTAGTTCAATTGTTTTGTATGGGGAAATTTGCTTCGAGATACGAGTAATTCAAGATACGAGTAAGGTTGCGGAACGAATCAAACTCGTATGTCGAGGTATCACTGTATTGCCACTGCCACCCTCCATCGGAATTTGTTATATTTTTTCTGTGTTTACAATACTCATGTAGCTTGGGGGGGGGGGGAAACTGTTTAGCAATTATTATCGAACTTGATACAATATTCATATAGAAGGAAGAATTGTTATTATGTATCACCCGACTCATTCACATTTCTTTTTTAAGCATCATTTTTGAATGTGTACTTATAAAAAAAAAAGTAGATTAGAAGCCATTCACAGATTTAATCATTTCACTGGATCACTATCAACTAGGAATCCTTTGAGATTGGTATGAAAACACTGGCGCATTGAATTCCAAACTTTAACTAGGAAAAAATGAATTTTTCAACGTTGAGAAACATATTCAGTAATAAAGCAGTATTTCATGTTTTAAGAGAGATTAATTGACATAACTGCAAAATCTGAGGGCTAGAAAACCCCCATTGTGCAAGGGAAATTGAGTGAAGTAACACTAAAAGTTAACGTTTGGTACGCACTAACTCCTAACAAAATGACTGGTCGTATCTTTTTATCAGAGCCATGAATTAATTCAGAAGTTTGCTTCAATATGCTGAGATTGCCTGCTCTCACACTGTTAAAAGAAATGCATCCAAACATGCTTTTCCAAGATGAGGCCTTCTGTTACTGGGATACATTAGCGCGTGATTTTTTCGGCGAAACCTTCCCAGATCTTTGGACTGGCAGCATAGACTAACGCAGGGGTACTCAAGGATTTTTTCTGCCGGGCCGCATGCATATGTTAGCTATTTCACGCGGGCCGCAATATGAGGATTAATGGAGGGGGGGGGGAAGAAATGCTTTAAGACCAAGATAACATAAAAAATTTAAAACGTGAAAATTGATCAAAATATTAAAATTCCTATTTTGCTTTTTTTTTAAAATTTTTTTTTTTTTGTCACTTAATTTTTTTTTTAATTAAACGCATTTAAGAATCACTTTCACAATTTCTGCATCAGTAAACGGTTTCATATGATTATCAATGAAATAACAAATTTCATGGGGTTCTTTGTTATTGTTGTGACATTACCACTGACAATATAAGTTTTTTTTTTGTGCTGTTGTAAAGATTATTCAAAAAAGCCTATTTATATCATCTCTTCAAAGAGATCTTCGAGGAAAAGTGTCATTGAACGATTCCTGTTTATTGGTATTTTTTAAATACATTTTTGTTACAAATCAAACAATTACTGAACCATGCTTGTTTTTCACTACTAAATAGTCAACTTCCCAATCGTCTTAAAACAATCTATTTTTTTTCGAATCTTTTTCACTTCCAAGATATGAAAGATAGTTAAAAATTAGTTCCACTCATAAAATAATCGCTACTCCACTGTTGTCTATTATCACTAATCAGGAAAAAAATATCAATTCGCACCCATATGACATCGACAGCAAAATCGATATAAATGTATTTGATTTTTTTAACAAAGAATTTCCACCAAATTTTCATAAATAAATGAATTTTTCAGAGTAATGGGCCATGACCGTGCCACATGCGGCCCGCAGGTTGAGTATCGCTGGACTAACCCCTTCTTTCCGGACATCATACTACTTGACTTTTATTTTAATGGAGATACCTGAAAAACCGAGTTTAAACTGCAAAGATTCACAACATTGAAGAATTAAAACATCGAATCACCATAGAAACAGCCATGACTCCGCAAATGATTAGTAACGAGAAATATCGAAAACAGATTTGATATTTTCCGAGCAACTCGTGTGATGCTCATATTAATATAAAGTTTTCTGAAGTGTTGAATATGAAGAATTCAAATTTCTTCCCAGTCTCTTTTTTGTATTACTTAAAACATATATTTATCAGGTGAATACTGTTCAGAGGAGCTAAAAATCAACAACAATGTGGGTCACAGCTTTATTTCTAAGACAACAGAAAAACCAGTCGAACTGCGAGCGGCGACAACTGTTAACATTTCCAACGAAGGAAATCAAACAGAGCCGTGAAAAGTTACACCCTAAATTTTCCATTCAAACTAACAGATTTTCTTTCAAAGAAAGGATGCATTCTTTAAAAATTTTATTATAAACATTTTAGTTCATTTAACTAGCTAAAGTACACTCATATCCATAAATTAAGGATAATTCAGAATCACACAGAAATTGAACTCGAAAATAAAAATTTCACCTGTAGAATTATCACGCACATCTGAAGAAGAATATGCAAATTACAGGAAACCAAGGATGGCGCGGATAGTACGTCACAGTGACGAGAGTGTAAGAGAGGGGTATATAAGGAATGGTGGCTGTTCGGAGTCATACGAAAGAACTCAAATGAGCAATGTGGACTATATTAAATTTTAAAGTTTATTTATTGAAAAGCGTTAGGAGCGCATTGTTTGCGTCCTTTCTCTTGCGTAAGCGTTGGTCTTCTCCCCACTTGACCTTGAGTGGGTTTACAATAGTAAAGCGTTTACAGCCAAATAGGCGTACAAGAGGCTTCCGTCGCCAAGACACTTGACTACGGAACATCCCGCCCAGCGTTGAAATATTACAAAGATTTCAATACACAGAATAAATGAAAAACATACACAAAAAATATTCAAAAAACATATAAAGAACTAAAATACAGATATGTTATACAAATACAATAAATGATAAATAATTATGAGACAGATGAAATATAGTTATCCACAATAGGCATTATAGCTATTTTAGAAATTGAACGTCTAAATACTTACTCCCTTTGGAGTTTTTACATCTACAACTCTGACGTTTCCGTCAGTGCCTGGGATAGAATTTAATTTTGCTTGAGTGAGGAATTGAAGATTCCTTAGACAGAGCAGCAATTTCAGTAACAAAACGTCTTATCTGAAGGGTTTTACATAACCAACTTTCTGCTCTGGCAAACTCCTCTGTCGAAAGAAAACCTCTTTTCTTCTCATATCTACAATTGTATATAAACCTACAAATAAATGCTAAAATTCGAATAAATTTTTGAGTCATTAGTTAAATTTAGCAAATGTTAAAAAAAGTCTGAGTTATGGGTTGTTAAAGTCACTTTGGATACAGTTTTTAGTTCAGCAC
>BMAO01000954.1:0-28494 GCA_019973975.1 Trichonephila clavata
ACTGTGGCAAAGCATAAATACTCTTTTTCAATTTACAAACTTTGTCATCTCCAATTAATTTCTCATAACCAGGTGGAGGTAACACATACACAGTCTCTTCTAAATCACTATATAAGTAAGCAGTTTTTACATCAAAGAAATTAACATTTAATTTTAATTTAGCTGCAAGTGCAATTAACAATCGAAAAGATTCAATATTTACAACTGGTGAATACGACTCTGAATAATCTATATTTTTAATTTGATTAAAACCAGCTGCTACAAGCCTTGCTTTGTATTTAAAAATTTTCCCAGCATCATCTTGTTTTAAACTATACACCACTTAGTTTTTATCAATTTTGATTTTGCAGGTTTTTGTACTACTTCCCATACTTTATGTTTATCTAACGAATCTAATTCATTTTCCATTGCTAATTTCCAATTTTCCCAATTAGCACTATTTTTCGCCTCAAAATAAGAGTTCGGTACATTATCCGTTAAATGAACTGACATCTGCTTAGATTTTAGTCTTTCCGATCTTCTAACAGGGATTTGATTTTGTACATCATTCAACTCAAGTACTGGGAGTTGGATTCTGCCTGTCTGATGCGATGTAGTCTGAAGGGGAATTGAGTTATCATTCTCAATTACCACAGGCTCATTATTTATTTCAAAACTAGACAATACTCTATTTTCTGAATTTTGATTAATTTCGTTTATTTCGGGAGAGATTTCAAAAAACGAGTCAATACCCATGTTTCATTTTCAGTTTCACCTAAATAACTACTACCCTTTAAAGATTCATTGAATTTAACTGATCTCTCTTCAATTACTTTTTGATTTTTAATATCATAGAATTCGATATCCCCTCCTTTCTCTAGCATATCCTAGCATAATTCCACGTCTTCCTGGAACTTCAAATTTATTTCTCAATACTTTCGGAACGTGAAAATAGGCCACACAGCCAAATTTTTTCAGATAATTTAATTTCGGTTTATTACCTGTCCAAATTTCTAATGGAATTTTTTCTTTCCCTTTTCGTGGTGTTACATTAGATACCTGAGTACTACAATTAATAGCTTCGGCCAAAATTTTAAAGGAAGCTTACTTTCATATAGTAAAGATCTAGCTCTTTCTAAAAGAACACGGTTCGCTCTTTCTGCTTTACCATTACTTTCACTGTTGTATGGAATAGTTTTTTCATGAAATATTCCTGAATTAGCAAGGAAAGTATCTAGTTGCTCATTTACAAATTCTAACCCATTATCAGTTCTCATCCTTTTATCAGTTAAATTTTCATATTTAGCTTTAAATTGAGAAAATATATCAAACACTTCATTTTTATTTTTTAAGAAATAAGTAAAGTACATGCCAGAAAAATCATCTACAATTACCATAAAATATTTTGCACCACCATATGATTCGATATTAATTGGACCACACAGGTCGGCATGGAGCAACTCAAGAATTTGTGAACTCTGATTTATTTCAATACTACGATGAGTTTTTCTGGTTACCTTACTTATATCACAAGTTTCACATCTGAATTATTTACATTATCAATATCAATATAATCTTTCATTTTAAGCATATATTTACAATTTAAATGACATAACCTGTTATGCCAAATTTCATAATTATTAGTAGATTGGTCAGAAAAATAACACTCAGAATTATACACAGGTTCTAATTTTATTTCTAATCTACCATTATTTTTAAATGCTTTTGTTATTAACTTATTATTTTTATCATATATCAATACACAATTATTATCTGATTTAATCTTACAACCTTTATCCATTAAACATGTTACAGACAGTAAATTACATCTTAATTGAGGAACATAACTGACATTAGTAATTGTCAAATTAATAGAATTACACTGCTTTGTACTCACAGTTTTAGCCGAAACGTTACCTGTTCCTTGACTTACAATTTTGGAATCTTTATCTGCCAAATAAATATCCATATTTTCTGGACTTATTTGCTGAAACCATGCAGGGTCTTTGGCCATATGACAGGATGCTCCACTGTCCAGGATCCAAGTGTTATCACAGACGTTTTCTTCGCGGTTTGAAGCTGTGTAAACTGAATTTGAAGAAGTACCTGGATTTCTTGATGGATTATTTCTTTGGGTCGTTCTGTTTGGCATGTTTTTATTTTTGTAAAAACAATCCTTTGCAATGTGATTTTGCCTTCGGCATATATAGCAAAGCCTCGTTTGTCTTTCATTTTTCTTTCTAGAATAAAATGCTCCAGCATTTATTCCTTCCATGCGATTTTTAGATGGTAAGTTGACGGATGCTTCTTCTTCCCTTAGAATTTGGAGGATTTCATCTAAAGATTTCTCTCGTTGGGTCTTCAAAATTTCCCTAAGGCGTGTGAATTTTTCTGTCAGTCCTCGAACTGTGTAATACACCAATTCCCTCTGTGAGACTTCTAAGCCGAGGGAGTGACACTTAGTCGAGATGCCCTCGCTCTTGCAATGTAATCCACCGCGTTTTCTCCTTTGTTCATGATCAGGTTTTTGAGTTCATTGCCCGCGTCGATTTTGCGGTCCTCCGTAACTCCGATGAAAGTCCCTCTAATTTTTTCCCACAGCACTTGGGCGTTGTCCTCTTCCGCAAACTGTAGCGCCTGTTCGTCGGCAAGGGATAGCTTTATATACGAGACGGCGTCAGCATTTCTTTGTTCCCAATCGGAATCCTCCTTACGGCTAAGGTCTTCGGGTTTTTCGTTGATAACCATAGTATCCAATCTTTTCAGGCTCAAAGCAGCCTTCATTTTAAGAGCCCATATAAAATAGTTCGTCCCATTTAAATTGGGGACAGTTATCTTATCCATTTTTGGCAAAAAGTTCACACAGTTCACTAAGACTATTCACAGTTCATCAACCACGCTCTGCTACCAATTTGTTGTTCTTTTTGTAAAAATAATTTTTCAGGCCTCTTCTGGACAGCACACTTTATTATGGACAATTAAATAAAACAATTAAGAATTCTGCACACAGCATAAATAATGTTCATAGCACACAGCGTGTAGATCGTGTGGTCCCCGTAGAAGAAGTGCGTTGGATTAAGCGGGAAAAAGAACGCGTGGGCGCATCACACAGATATCCTTACGCCAGAAAAAATAGTTCGCTCGCTTCAACCCAACAATATTATTATTTGAAAGAAATTAAAATGTACATGGTTTTAGTTAGCTGCACACATTTTATACTTTTTTTTTATCCCTTTCACGACTGAGAGAAACTACCTCCCATTTTAAAGCCGGTGACTGCCGCATTTAGTTATAACCTTATCTGCATTTTGTTTACAGAATGTCAAAATACAACGTATGCTGAACGCAATTTCTTAAACAGAACATTTAGGGGGAAAAAAGAAATGTCAAATCAATGGCTCCAATGATGAAACATTCTTGGACTGTATTCTTGATTTTATTGTTCACATTTCAGTTTTATTATATCGTGTAATAATTTACTGTATTTTCTCACATTTTTACGTTATTCGCTTAGTACTATAATAAAGTATATTTGAACAAAAGATGGCAAATGCCTGATAATGGCGAAAAATTCTCTCTATTCGATTAATTCTATTCTATTCCAATAAAATCTAAAGAAGTACACATTGCTATGTATTTTTCTTATGATCTTTTTTTTCCTTCTAAACAAACTAAGCAATACATACTAGTTTTTACTCTTAGAAACCTTATGGTCATATCAGGCTTAAAATTTCTTACCAGTCCGTTTTAATACATTTTTGACGAAAGACTAAAGTTGTTTATTAAATTTTGTGGAATCATTTTAAATATGCTTATTTTTTTCTTTGTACTCAACACGCAATTTAAAATATTTCTTGATCTCATTTTAGTGTTAATTGTAAAAGTTTGAGTTTGTATTTGTTAAATGTATTTTTGAATTTGTTGATTTACACATTTACAACTTTTTTTATAATAATTATTATTTCCTTTTCAGATTGCTTTTAATGAACTGAATCCATTTCCACAGCGTGCGATTAATTCCAAACGTAGTCACCATTTCCAAATAATAAGGGTATGAACATTTTAAGTTTTTTAAAGTTTATTTCTGATTTATTAGCTTAATATTCTTGATAATACACACCGATATTGTATATATTATACCGTTAATCAATTTCGTCAATTCAAAAGACCTCGCCAAATGGCGTCATATGCAGCCAATAGTTGAATACCGTTCTGACGCATGTTCAAACGCAATAACAATAATCAGAATAACGATGACAGCATTTGGCAACGTTTTTTGAATTGACGAAATCTTTTGATTCTATGAAATTGGTCAACAGTTTAACCCGAAAATACCATATATCCATCTACTAACTTTTTTAGTTTTATTCTAATTTTTTTTTAATACAGTTATGTGGTTTGATTTAACCAATATTGCATGCACCATGCATGAATTGAAAAACTTAATACGAGAAGGCATGACATTAGCTGATGCTAATTTTTAGATTTGTGGAAAAATACATTTTTAAAAACATTAAGGGACTAATGCATATTTTTGTTAAATCCAAGTTTTTATAAAAATTGGTTTTTCCCGGTCGAGAAATATTTAATTTCTCGACAATCAATTTTTATTTAGTTTTGGAAAAAGAAGTTTGCTTCACATTAGCATCTCGTGTGAAGTACTTTGTTGAATAAATTCTTTGATTCAAACAGTCATCATTTAAATCCATTGATGAAGAAAGAAAATAGAACTCTCCATTGCTTCTGAATTCGAAATGGATTGATATAACGATGATTTTCAACTTTGAAAAATATTTCATTGTCATCGTTATCAATGCGCCTGACATACCTTTGAATGATAATGTATGGTATTACTATAATGACATTTATAACATTTATATATGACGTTGTTACTTACACAAATCATCTTATTATCTAAAAGAATAAGGACAATCAAAGTAATAAGTAGCAGTCAATTCCGATGGCTCGGCATCGTAAAAAATGCCCGAAATATATTTTTAGATTTTTAAGCCACTTTTTTTAGTCTATAAAAATAATTTTGCTGTTTTTTTATTTGTTGACTAACAAAAAAAAAAGGCCGGATTAAATGATAAAATTTATGTTTTTATTGAAACGAATTAAAGAATCTGGTTTAAAAGAAATCGAGTCATTTTTATTCTCAAATCCAAGGACTATAAATGATTCAATTGCTTCTCAATTGATAGTTATTTTTGGTAAGTACATATTAACGTTTGAATTACAGCAATTACCCTGTATTTTAAAGATCTTAGAACATTTAAGTTCTTTCTTGCAGTTGGTTTTTCCTTCAGCTGTCTTTTACTACAGCTGACATAAGTTGTATTTGGAAAAGGGGAACAAATGTTCTTGTTAAGGTAAGATGAATAGTTGTTTCGCTAATTGCTTCGGAGAAGCGCTTCTAACTAAGATCTCCTTTTCTTAAGAAGTATGTTTTCCTTGGCTATCTGCATGGCCTGACTGGAATGTGTAATCTACTCAAAAGCTTTGCCTCTAATTACTTCAGATAGGTTTTTAAATTTAAATGGGAGTAATTAAGTTAACTGACCTATTTAATCATTGTAATTACTTTTTTAAATTTAATTCGCACTAATTCATTAATTCTATGAAAGGAGAAACAGTTTTTTTCTGTTGGGTTTATACGTTTTACTAATCATTAGCAATATCGAAATAATATTTTCAAGCAGTCCTTGATTATTTAATTTTAATTATTTAATCTCAGACTAATTTTTATTACTATTTATTTAAGTTTAGTTTATTAATCAAAAATAATATATATACATAAATTGAACACAATTGTATTGAGAAACAAAAATTGGTAATTATTAGAATTTTAGAATGCAAAATCCCATTTGAAAATATGAATGGCGAATATAAAAATAAAAATACCAACATTTTAAAACAGAATTAAAAATTTATAAATTATCCAAGTACATCCTCGGACTTAGGACCGATTATATATATGTGAACTGAACTAAACTTGGTGACGCTACAACCCATGAGGGCCAAATCCTCAGGGGCCTATCTCAGTTAACGTGATCTTAGACGCTGGGTTGGATATGCAAATATTTCGATCAAGTGATCAGTCTGACGTGAAACTCAAGTATTCAGTTCCCAAGCAAGCTTGGTACTCATCATATATATAAAAATACCCGAAATGATAATCTAAAAACTGAAAGAATTCGCCAAAATACACAAAAATACTGGGATGGGAGGCATTCGTCAAAGTGCTAGAAGATGTGTTTGTGAAAAGATGTATATTTAAGTGTAAAAACCCTTTATCCATGAAAAAATTAAAGAAATTGTTGAAATTAATGACCAGCAGCCGCCACGATGCAATTATACGACGACGATGGAAAGAATCTCGTACACGTTATAATATTTCTTTCAGGAATCAGCTGTTACAACGCTGATTCTGGCGGAAAAGGTAATCTCGTAACTGAAAAAAACGTCTCGTTCTCGACAACTTTAAGCTATCTCCCAGAAAAAAATGTCTTGACCAAGACACATAAGGAGAGATATCATGATCCTCCACCATTACTTATCCTTTGGACATTTCTTGGTTGACGTATGCCATGTGGAAGTGACCTATGTTTGGTTGACCTATGTTTGGAAATGGATTAAATTATTTTCGACGTTGTAGCCGTTGAAATGTCCTCTGATTGGGTACAGCGCTATTTGTAAATCTCTCTTTATAAAGTCTTACTGCTTCTGTCGCATTTTGTCGTCTTCCCTGTACATAAAGTACAGATTGGCATTTTCAGAATTTGAATTTCTGCGTCTCTGGAAACATATAGCGTTTATATGAGTAGATCTGTAAAACATGAAGTTGCCATAGCTTTTTTTTATAGGAATTCAATTGTGTTGAATTTGATTGATGGAGATATTTCTATTAATTTGCATCTTCTGGTGACCAGATTGTTTTCTTTTTTGATCACGGTTCGACTGAATTTCTTCTAAGATTAGGCTTTGCGTAGAATCTCTGCCATACGCCCTGCAAACTTTTTACACATTTGTTTCCCAAAAAATATCTGGATAAATTATATATAGCAGTAAAGCGTTATCCCCCTCCCTTAAAACATTGGAGTAGAAAAACTTTTACATTGCCTCCTTTGGCATTTTGTATACACTTAATTTTGGCATATAAATTTTATAAAGAACAATTAATAATAAAAAGTCAAACATTTTTCATCATAGATGCATGGATTTCCATGCATTTTAAAATATAGTATTTACCATTTAAGAGACATCTGATCTATAATCGTTTACTTTACCTCTTAAAGATTATCCTTTTTTAAAGCTCCATGCTGTAGGTGGATCTTTACTAGCTCTGCTTTCATGTAATAAAATAATTTTTGAAATCCCGCCTTGAATTGACTCCCTTACATGATGGCGTAAACATTGTCCTTTATCTACGAAATAAATTCAATGCCAAATAATATTTACTTTGATTCCGTTTATTCATTTATTTGTTTTTGAAGATTTTACTCAGTTACTCCGCCCCTCCCCCCAAATCCATTATATACTACTACACAAATTAACATAATAAAAAAAATTGGGATATTCTGTGAAATAATTAAACAATTTCATGAAAGGAAATTTGGAAATTAGTAATCTTTAAAGGATTATTCAAAAAGTGTGGTATACAATTATAAATGCTATTGTGTTAGCATGGTTCCATATAAGTTCTTCGTTCGGAATTTGGTTTTAATATTTATTGACTTCATTATTACCGAAGCTTTGACGTTTTGAAATATTGAAGTGGCACTCACGAGTGACTAATTAACATAATATTTTGAAAGCAAACGATTTTCGAGTATTTACCGAAATTGTTGCACAAAAAAGAGATCAGGGCTAAATTTTTAAGAATTTCAGTCATGGCAACGCAATATCATTGATAAGCTTGGGCTCACACATAATTTATTTTATTTTTGACCGTGAAGTAAAAAAATAGGAATGTGACTTTGAATAATTTATGAAATAAAATTATTTTTTACATCTCGTGTTTTAGACATAAGGGGCCCTATAAATTTTGTGCTTAAGTTTTTTGAAATTTGTTTCATATTTTCTGTTCTTCGATTTTCTCTGGGCTCCAAAATTCATTTAACAGTCAATATATTCCATAATTATGAGGATAGAGGTTTGATATACGAGGCGTGTCTGGAAAGAAGTACTCGTAGAAGAACTTGAAAAAGAAAAACTTGTATTAGAGAGAGAGAGAGAACTAGAAAACGAAAAACTTGTAGAAGAATTTGAAAAAGAAGAGCTTGTAGAAGAGCTCGTATAAAACATTTCTTTTTCAAAACAAAATTTATTTTTACATGAAAAAGCATGTCAGAAACTGTTTTTCTACGTAGTTACCACCATTGTTCAGACATTTGTCATATTGGGAAACCAACTTGTCTATACACTATCTTCAATTAAAGATGCCGTTAATCAACAGATCTATTTCTGAATAGCTCTTTGTGAAAACTCATCATAAAATAACCTTATTGTGAATAAAATAATCTTATCGTCTGTTTTCACATATTTTTTCGTATTTTCACGTATATCTTTCACTTTTTCAATAAAATCATCATTGACAACAGAAGGCTGCCACTCCGAGCTTCGTCATGAACATTGGTATTGGAACATTGGAATAGTTGAATCCACATTCTCACCATTCCATCTCATTCATTACATTTCGCTAAACCTCTCAAGCTGTCGATGAATTTCAACTCGCTTAACATCCCTTGCTTTCATAAAACGGATTACAAAACGCACTTCACAATATGCGGGATCGGCAATCATCTTAAGCACTTTGAACGTTCACTAACGCGTGTAAAAACCACACAATCTGACTGTAATGGCGTCACTGTGCTGACAATCAACCATAGACACGTGTGCACAAGGATTGAACTCCATTAGTACCACTGCGGTTGTGGTAGAACGAAACGGTACTTAGTTTCCAGATATGCCTCGTATGATCTGGCATCCGTTTCTTTACATTTACACCTCGTGATGATTTTGAGCTTTGTTAGATTTTTTTACGCTTATAATCCCTAGCTACATGATGGCTTTTAATGAGAATTAAGACTCGGATTCTGTTCTTTTCAGTCATGAGGTCATCACTGTACCAACTAGGCTACCGTAGTGCTTGAAAATTTCGAACAAAAAAGGATCAGTATAAAAATAATTTATACAAATTCGAATTTTTCTCTGATCACATTTGTAACTTTCTTCATAAGCCCTTCACGAAAATATTTTTCAAAGGATTTTAACTATATTTGTAGAATAATGTATGCATATGTTGATTGAATAGAAGATACTGCATTGAAAACTAAGCACATTTCATTGAAATGACATAACACAGTACAATAAAATGTATAAATTATAGAGAATTTAAATGAATACTAGTTATTACAACCGAGAATAAATCTTTTAAATAAATATTAACAGCAAATATTCATGGTGACTCTAATAATTGTATTGAATCGTTTTTAAAAAGAGGATATAATTCTCCTGTGATTCAGACTTAGCGTATTTGAAATTTCTCGCACCACTTTTGTGAAAAATCATAGCAGCTAGAAGAATATATACTCAGATCATGATTACAATTGCTTTTGTAAGAGTAACGGCTTATCCCGACTGGAAGTTGACTATCAAAAAAGGATTTTTAAATGACATCGAAGGTATGCCATTACGAATGTCGGGTTTCATAATGTACAGAAATGTAATTGAAATGAAAAATGTTTAAATTTATATGATAGGTTTTAAAACTTAGCGGCATATGTTTCACGTATCCCCATATGAACATAATGAAAATTATTTTAATTGGAATTCTTGTGAAAAGAATTATAAATCCTATAACAATAGAGTCGAGTCATTTTCAGTGCTTGAATAATTGCGCATTAACGTTTAATTACGAAGCAATACGCGTGCTATTGGTGACAGATCATATAATTTTGAAGCATCGCCAAGTGACGAGAACGACACCTGTGTTGGAACTGAAGTCTCCAAAGTTACATACCAACCAGTTAGTGATTGTTAATGTCTCACTGTAAAGCGACAGTAGAACTATTGACGATGGATCTCGTAATTTTGAACCGTTGTCAATTAATGAGGACGACATCTGAGCTGGCACCCTCTCCCTCTGGAACTAACTTCCACACCATGCCCTCGTTTCGGCTGATTTAACGTTCATTGATCCCTCTACACAGAGGATTTCCAGTGGTATCAAGACTCAAACCCATTACTCAACAGAACCAACGTCTGCTACAAGTTCGCAATCGTCAGATATTTTGGGGCAAATTAAGATTTAGTTAGTCGAAGAGTTTAAGTAAGTGGTACTCTAGAGCTACATTGGTGAAGTTTCTATTAATCTCTTGTGTACCAGCCTGCGTTTTCTAGTATTCCTAGATTTCTGATGGTACTGACTTTGACGTTACGACGTAGGTACATTTCATTTTTCCTCTTGATGCTGACTAAGGCGCACGTTCGTTCGTTCACGCGCGCGCGCGTTTCGTTTTGCTTTCTAAAGTTTGTTTAACCAGTATATTTTTACTTTTTCTTACCAATATGGCATCGTCGTTGGATTTCAATGAAAGTGTTACTGAGTGAGCCGGAAACCGATGAATACAACAGTGACTCTGTGACGGATTTATTTATTTGTGATGAAGATGATGAAAAAATGGAACAAAAATGACAATATATTTACGTAACGCATTTGGAAAAGCTTTTTGTTCTAAGGAACATTTCGATGGATTTCACAAATTTTTGTATTTTTAATTTTAATTTTCCCATTTTTTTCAAATGTTTAACTTTAACTTTTGTAATTTTATACAATCCAATATAATAGAAAGTCTATCTTATAATGTTGCTTGTGCTGGTTACACTGGTTGTATACCTAAATAAATCATGTATCCACATGAAGTTACAATTGGTTAATTTTTTGAAAAAAGATCAAAAGATGCCAATCAACTAAACCATATATAATACCGTTATATCCCTTTTTTAATTGGCATGCCACATCACGTCAGGAATTTAAGGTCATGTTTAATTTAAAACAATTCATATTATTCCACTCAAAGTGTTTTGGTAGAACACGAATGTATACTATTTGTTATAGTAGTGTTTTAAAATCGAAATATTGTTAAATTGGTTTTCTAAACAATTTTTTACTTTAAGAAAAAAAGCCCTATTACTAAATGGGATTCCATTTATAATTTTATTTTTTTTTATTTTAATCATATTTGTATATAAAATTTTAAATTGTTTTTATTTTATATAATAAGGGATTATTATTACTTTTAGAATATAAATACAGAACTCTGTTGGCTTAGCTTAGCTTATTTTAAACTATACCCTTTTTGTTTTACATTTCTTGCGATATCTAATATGTACTTCTATCCACATTATACTTTCATAAGAATTTAATTCAATCAGATTTAAAAAAAAGAGAGGAATCACATAAAAGAATAAAATAACATAAAAGAATAAAATCCAAGCTTCATTGGATGGTTGGATGCAAGCGGTGGGTCGTTTAAGTTGTCTATTTGTATGGCATCCTCGTCTGGAAAGTAAAACATAGTTGCATCATCATCACTACGTGATGTTTCAGATCTTTTTCACAAAGTAATCCTTTGTCAAGGGAATAGTTTCTGAAGGTGCCCGTTCTCACCGTATTTCTTTCCTTTTCGTTTTCTATATCCAACTATCTCTAGTTTGTTTTAGATATTGTTGTGATTTGAAATAAAAACAAGTCGCATAAGCATCTATATTTGTAACATATTTTTCGTAAATTTCTCTGAGTGTTAGAGAAGTTTCTGAGAAATATATTATATTGAGTCTCTGTTTCTATTAGTTTCTTTAATTGGAATTTTTCTTGAAGAAGCTATAACATTGTGGTAGGAGCTGTTAAATATGTAATTTTTTAGATTTTAAATTATTCACTTTTTGATTTTAAATGATTCACTTTTTACCTGTACCATCGATAATTATTGGAATTTTAAGTTGCTCGTGACAGATCATAAATCAAGAAGTGTGTAAATTCCTTCGTAAATAATTATTGTTTAGTTAAAATACTTAATATTTAATTTAACAACGAATGCATAAAATTTTTGATAAATAAAACTACTACTAAATTACTACTAAACTTCTATTTATTTCTATCGAATTGTTAACGTTCGCGTTTAAACAAAATTTAGGACATTTTTGAACGGCTTAGATCGTTCATATTACCTAGGGGCGATAAAGGTTTAAAAAATGTAGAATTTCTTTAGAAAATTCTATTCTTTTACATTAATAAAGAACTACTGCATAATGTAAATGATAATGCAATATCTCCATGATGTATAATCTAATTTGTAAGTTGTACTTTTGTCTACTTTTTGAACTTTATCCCCTCAATTTTAATGTTTGGTTGATTACTTTTTTCCCTACTGTTTTGGAAAAAGTAATGCTTTTTATCTTAAATCGGATACTTTTCTTAAATTTAAAAGTACTTAACTCTTTCCCCCTCTTTTTTTTGTTTGTTATAACTCCATGTTAATCTATTTTTCCTGTTGCTCAAAATTCTTCAGCGTGAGTTGGATTTTTCTCAATTTGCGGAGCTTAATTGAATCTTAAACCTGTCCTGCAGTTATTGCAAATATATACATTTAAAAAAAAAAAAAATAAGCGGAATCGCGCGTTTGTCTTGTCCGTGTTTAAAGTTCAAAACTGCGTTGGTATTTAATGGACATGTTAAATAATTTCTTAGGCGAAAATCTTCGGATATGTAGGTGTATACAAGGGGTGGGCAAACTACGACTCGCGAGGCGCATTTGGCTCTTTGCATAGATGGTTGCAGTCCTTCACACTTATGTCTGCATGTATTAAAAAAGGAGAGGTAATCCCTTCCCTTATAATTATCTAACAAATTTTATCTGTGTATTTACATATACACTCTGGCTTAAAATAGTTACTTCTATATTAAATTGTTTTCCATTAACAAAGTTTACTAAGAATCAATGAAAATGATGTAATTAGTTCTAAAGCAGTGAAAGTCCAATTTATTGGTAAAAATATCGCCTTGGAAAGACCGCAAAGGATTCCTAGCCACCTTTATTTATTTGTTCGATAGCACTTATAAATGTACAAGAGATGCTCTTGGATCCCCCAACAGATGTGACAAAAACACATTTCATATTTTATGACTCGTATGTTGATAAAGTAGAGTATTGAAATGACTTATATACTACAAAAGAATAAACAAAATCAAATTTAACTATCAGTGTAAACGTAACACTATGACAAATATATATCCAGATTCGTCTTAAGAGTTAGCTTTATTGAAAACCAATGTATAAATATCTTTTAATCCCCTTCAACGTTCTCCCCTTCTCTATCAAAACATTTCTGCATACGAGTTTTTCGCCGATCAAAGCAGTTCTGTAGCTCATTAGGTGTCGCCATCTTCAGTAAGTCTGCAGTTTTTGCCTTCATCTCATCTACAAATTAAAAATGTGTTTCTTTCAATGCATTTTTCACTTTAAGAAACAGGCAGAAATAGTTTGGGGCGAAATCTTGTGAGTACCGTGGCTACTCGGGCACTATAATGCGTTTGTCCGCCAAGAATTGTTTTACAGAAAGTGCAAAATGTGCACCGGGGCGTTGTCTTGATCAAGTTTTTCGATACCAGTTTTGCGCAAACTTTCACCATATGCAAATTCTTGGCCAAAATTTTTCTTATTGTCTCTCTGTCAATGTTTGTAATATTGACACATCATCGAAACACTCAAACATCGGTCTTTTTGCACGATTTCATAATTTTTTTTATAAGATTCCATCATCTCTTGATGAGGTCGACCAGAACATTTATCATCTTCAAAAGCTTACCGACCTTCCGAAAATCGTTTATGCGTTAAAAATTTTGGCCACCTGAAATGCAGTTACCTCCAAACACTTATTTTAACAATTTAAAACATTAGGTTGAAATTTTTTTTATTTATTTTTTTATTTCACGGGAATTTTAAATGTATATGCAGCTGGATTTTTAAATTTATCATAATCGCTGCACTATATCTTACTCAAACAAGGGTAAAAAACAAACTAAACTAGATAGAGGGATGGAAAATAACGTGCCACCAGCCCCAGAAGGATCAATGTCAACTGTATTCCGTTCCCACACCTTCAAACCTAGCCTAACGTCACTATGAAATTCTGGAGTAAAGCAGTTATGATATTATTGTTAGGAATATTTTTTCCAGAAACTTATAAATCCCCAACATTATATTTTGTCAATGGTTTTAGCATTAAGCCACAAAAATAAAAATATCTTCGATAGATCTTAGTGTTCAAAGAAATGAAAAATTTTACCTTGTGTAAAACTTTAATATTACAAAAAAATAGTAATTAGAGCAGGGACAGTCTTGGGGTATGATCGGTTGCTACTTGTTTTCTCAGGTATGATCGCGTATTGATACCTTAGTAGCTTTGTTTCACTTACATTTGCGCTCTTCTCTAGTTTGCCGAACCCTGGTATAGACAATGTTTATTTGGGGCTTTTTATCCTATTTACCCTTGTGATAATTTTGAATTAATTTCCAGTGGTGTTTTGTATACGGCTTTACAATACAGTAGTACCCCTAACGTACGCGATAGGTGGAACTGAGTGAAAACTGCGTATGTGGGAGTATAATTTCGTATATGAATACATATAAATTATTTTTAGTGGGGTCAGAAACGAACGAAAATAATAATTTAGAAAAAAAAAATGTTTAAAAAAATCTTGGATAACACCAATACAGAATCACAAACAGATGTTATTTTAATGTAGAAGATTTTATAAAATCTAACAATTAGTCTGCCGGCTCAAAGATATTTGTTCTCTCTCGCAATACTTCCTCGTACATGCTAATTATTTTTTTATTTATTGTTTTGTTGAAAAATACGCTCTTCATTGGAGTATGCAAAGTTGGAGTATGAAGTATGTATCTTCTCTAAAATTTGTTACCTTTTTCCCATTAAATTCAGGCTTCCTGTCAAATTCCCAACCGTCATTCGATCTTCTGATTGAACTGGGTCTAAAGACTCAAGCTCTTCAATGTCTTTTGCACATGTTCTTCTATGAGCTCATCAATTGTCAGCTTCTGATTTTGGGAATACAGCAGTTCTTTAAAATCATTATTATCCGCTTCTAAATTTATTTGCCTAGCAAGATCGACAACTTCTTCAATCACATTACCAATTTCATCTGGCTCTGGTTCCACCTGAGTTTTGGGGGGGAGATGAATCGACGAGATTTGAAAATCGCTTAACTCCGAATTTGCCTAAGTTGGAGTAGCGTAAAACGAGGTATTACTGTACTTCGTTTGTATATGATATTGTTTGTTCTCTAAAGCAGTGGTTCCCAACCTCCGTTCCGTGGATCAAATAGTACTGGACCGCACAAGGAACATCGAATTATCTTCACTTCATTTTATCAATTATCTTCATTTTCGAGGGCGGTCCGATAAGTACTTAGCCTACAAATGAAAAAACAAATTTTTGGAAAAAATGTGTTTTATTTTTCAGTATAATCTCCTTTTAGTTCGATACACTTGACCCAACGATGTTCCAACTTATTTAACCCGTCTGAAAAAAAAGTTTTCTCGAGGTCTGCAAAGTAGACCTCCGTGACAGCGATTACTTCCTCATTCAAGTGAAATTTCTACCCGGCGAGTGACTTTTTATAGTTGGGAAACAAAAAGAAGTCGCACGTTGCCAAATCTGGAGAATACGGTGGATGGGGTAGCAGTTCGTAGCCCAATTTGATCAATTTAGACGTGGCGAGTGTGGAGGTGTGAGCCGGTGCATTGTCGTGAGGGAAGAGCACTTTTTCTTTCACCAAATGGGGCCGGTATTTTTGAATTCAACGTTGAATCGGCCCAATAATTCGACATAGTACTGCCCTTTGACCGTTTTGCCCTTCTCCAGGTAGTCAATGTATATCACACCTTGCGAATCCCAGAAAACGGTGGCCATCACCTTTCCAGCCGATGGGACAGTCTTCACTTTCTTCGAAGTAGGTTCACCGGGTAAAGTCCACTGTTTCGACTGTTCCTTGGTCTCTGGTGTGTACCAGTGCATCCATGTTTCGTCGACGGTCACGTAGCGAAGCATAAACTCCTTCGGATTGCGCTTAAACAGCGCCAAACACGGCTCTGAAGTGGTCACACGGTTGCGCTTGTTATCCGGAGTGAGCGAACGCGGCACCCATCTTGTCGACAGCTTTCTCATACCCAAAATTTAAAATTTCATGTAGGATATGCGCCACGCGGTCTTTTGAGATACCTACTATCTCAGATATCTCTCTCACTTTCAATCGGTGGTTGCCAAAACGAGATCTTAGATTTTCGTCACGTTATCCTCCTTGGTTGCTTTTTTCGGGGCACCTGGGCGTGGCTGATCAAAAACCGACGTGCGACCACGTTGAAATTCGTTGAACCAATTTTTGACGGTTACCATTGAAGGAGAAGCGTCCCCATACACTGCATCCACGCGCTCTTTGATTTCACTGCGCGATTTCCCTTCCAAAAACAAGAATGGAATCACCGACCGATATTGCTTTTTCCATTTTTTTTTAAATCAACGGACACGTTTGCTTTTACACGCTTTCAAAACAGAACTACAAGTCCGATCCGGCTGAAATTTTGTCAGTAGTCGTCTACAAGAAGGTACTACACTGTAGTGTATTTCACTTGCGATAATGGCACAATCTGGCAGTGAGGCTAAGTACTTATCGGACCGCCCTCGTATTTCTCTCGGGTATGCGCGACTTTTTATGAAAATCTCTTTATATTCCTTTATGCTCATATTTTTTATGTGATTGTGTTTTGTACTGAAGGCTTGTTTACATAGAATTAAATTTAAATTATTAAATCAAAACGATTAAAATTATCCAATGTTGACTGGTCCGAGGCAGTAAAAAGGTTAGGGATCACTTCTCTAAAGTATACGTACAATGAAGAATGTTTGCATTGTATGGAATAATTCACACATACACAGTGGGCTAATCTCATATACTGACTACCCTTACGCGGTGACCAACTTTTTAAACCTGTGATGATGTTAGTTAATCTGTATGATTTCCTGCAAGAATTAAATTTTTAATTTATTAGATTTCTTAATATTATTACTTTATTATATTATTTAATGTAATCACTAAATGTCAAATATAGCAACATTTTAGTTTATTTAAAAGAACCAAATTAATCCATTTAATCACTTTTTTTTAATTCACAGAAATGTTAAAGGAAATAAAATACTGGGAATTAATATTTAGATAAATTTTCTATGAGAGATCCCGTTTATCAATGTGCTTAAATTTCGATGGAATGCTAAAAATGTCAAATCATATTTTCTTCCATGGAAATTTTAACCCAAAGAATAACAAATATTTAAAAGAAGATATCTTAAGAATTCACTGACATAATTGTGGTTTCACATGAAGAAATAAAAAATAATAGCGATGAAAATTCAAGTAAGCTTAATAATAGATATCTCAAATCGCAGGTTTATGTAACTGTAATTTGATACTGATGTAATTATATAGCAGTAATTATAAATAATTGTGCCAATCGATTAATGTGACTTTCAGGGACGTTTTACCCTGGACCGCCAAAACAGGCCCTGCATTAAATCCTTTAAGTAGACTGTATAAAGCATACGCGTTGCCAAATACTCGTACAAATAGTAAACCGTAAAAAATAAATATGCGTGATTCATAATGTCACAAACCTAGGCCAAAATCGACTCGACCGACTGCCGCTTTTCGACTAAATGTGTAATAATGGTGAATGGTGTCAAGCTTAGGCCTAGACACGGACGAAGGATATGAAATAATAATGCAGTCTTGCCCCTATTGCCAACTGGCATATATACCTCGAATCTGAGCCGCACTATTTTTCCAGTGTTAATGCTACTGAAAATCGGGTGTGGCTTAGAATCGAGAGTAAGACATTTATTGGATGGGGTAAATTGAATTTCCATCCCGTTCAAAAGGAAAAATGATACCTTCCTTTCTTGTCCCTGGGATCTATGACTTATCCCATTCTTCAATTTATCTCCAGTATTCAGTCTATCCTAAACATCGTTGCCTGGTCGTATTTAGGACATTTTTTTTTGTATACAATTTCCTTTAATCACCTGAACATCGAATATGTCAATAATAGCACCAAGACGAGTTCATTATAACGCAAGTATGAAAAGTGAGGCAATTTTATATGCAGGAAAAAAAGTGGAAACAGAGCAGGGGGCCACTGATAATTTGATACAAATGAAACAAATATACGTCGATGGTGTAAATAAAATGATATAATTTTGTAAATGTTCGACAGTCTTTTACATTCTTCTATAATACATATTTTTAAAAGAAATTTGAATAACAGATGCATTGGATGGGCACGGAAGACGACACCGTGTGGGAAAATAGTGACACTTGCACCCATTCTGAAGTCAGCTGTGACAATGGAAGTGACGAATCATTTTCGAAACGGGATATTGAGGTTTAGATTAATTATATGGGTTCATGTATATCTGAAATTTTATAACAGTATAAAAGTAAATTAATTTTTAACTTCTTATTATTTTTCGCTAAATGTTTTTTTATTTAGAATTTCTGAATTATCTGATATTGATTAACCTTTTACGCATATTTAAAAAAAAAATTCTCAAGAATGTGTAGAGAATTGTGGGTGCGGCTTAGATTCTCTCGAGTAAATACGGTAATTCGAAATTGACAGTTTTTTAGAGAATATATCTAGGAATAACATTTGATGATTAAAACTATTCGGATCGTGATCTTATTCAGGACGAGTCGAGGCCCCGGACTCAGGCCCAGTTGACCCATGTCTTAAGATGTCCCTGGTAACTTTTCAATTCCATTTAATTTCAAATTTTCTTCTATTGCATTAAAATCGAAATATAGCTTTTTCATAACGTTTTTCATTCGATTTTACCAAATGAAGCTGTATCATATTAGTCTAAAATTATTTTATTACTTCATTTTGTTGGAAATTATATATATAACGTGTGTGCACACACACAAGTACAACTTAGTACTTTTAAAACTGATTATGATGCCTTATTTAAAAAAAAAGTTGTGCATATTCATTATACTTATATGTAAAAAATATAATTCATTTTAGTAATATAGAGTAAGGTTGTTGGATTAACTTTTTATTTGCAATATTTCCGCAAAAATATAACACTTGGCTTCAAAAAAAAAAATATTATGTCTTTTCAGGCGACAGATGGCACCATGATATGATTTAGAGTTAATAATTTCGAACTATAGAAGCATAACTTTTTTTGTGTGTGTGATACAGAGTATATATGTTTTTTTTAACAGTGATCGAACAGTTACACAACTTAATGTTTTTTTTAAAATTTTGTCTTTTTATGCAATTATACTTTTTCCATAATCAAAAATTTAGGAAGCTTCTGTTGTGCTAATTGCTTGAACTAACAAGAACAAAAATTCAATTGCATTATCATCAATTTAATTCTAATTGTTTTAAAAAGTATCGTTAGAGAATTCTTAAAATTCGGCATTAAATTTTTTTAAATCCCTCCCCCTCCACCTCCTCTCAAAAAAGTTGCTAAATTATAGTTGCCATATGATCTACATTATTCAGAAATTTTTAAATAAAGTTTTAGCAAACAATAATTTACTGCTTTAAGAAGTCATATTGTTGTCTATTCATTTATAATGCACGAAATATACTTGTAATATATTTCTTATGTTGCAGTACAAAAAAAAAGTGTGTTATGTCCACACGATTGCGTGAATTTCAAATTCATTCTGGGCAGGATGAATTTGATGCACTACGTTTTTTTGCACCAATTCATCAGTGGATTTGTTTATTTCATCCATTTTCTGTGAAGGGCAATGTTTAATGATATGCATTCTTATATATATGAAGGATACAATTTAAAAATATCAAGTACTCCAATTATTTAAAAATATTTTTATGTAATTTACTTATGTAGATTATATTTGTATAATATATATTTATATGGTACATCAATGCAAACGTTCAGGATAACTCGCCAAGTTGACAACTATGTTCTTCCCTTCATATCATGTCGCCAATACCGTTGTGATAAACTACTGTTCATATAACTTATATACCACCGTATACTATTGTAAGGCTAGGAAAAATCATGCCCTCAGAGCCGTTTACTTTTCTTAAAATTCCCTAAAAAAAACAAAAAGAGAGTGTTCGTACTTTTTCACAGTTAATACTTTTATTTTCTCGTAATCTCTTAAGTTGTCATCACTAATATAAGCCAAAATATTGTCAACACTCACAATTTGACTTAATTAAAATTGTGGCGTTTAATTTTTTTGACAAGACCTAAGAGATCGTACCTAAGAGATCTTTTTGTTTCTTTCCCCATTATTTTCGCTTGTGTTCCTCTTCTCTGCTTCACTCGCTGGAGTTGAGTGGAAGTGAGCTGCGTGACAGTAATATTTAACTTATGAAAATAAAACTTCATGGAAAAAAGTGTGCATGAAATTTTAACTTAAAAAAACACACCTATAAGTTACCAATTTAAAGCTAAGTGCACGTCGCCAACCCTAGCACGATTGCCGAATGGAAACGACTAGATCCGAATGAACGTAACGCACCCGAACCTGACGCTTAGTTTAAATTCATTCTTCAGCAAAACGCGCCTAAAGAAGTTATCACTTAAAAAAATCGAAAAGTAGCGATATTATAATTATTATTTTATCGTGATTTAAGCCTTAAAAATATTTACTCTAACAACACAGAACACACATCATCACAGCAAGAAAACGTGAAATTCTGTATTGTTAGGATTGAAATAAATTAGACCTTTCTCACACAGCTGAAAGGATTCATATATTATTTTTATTCTTAGTGAATGTAGGTTTTGTTTCTTATGTTGAATTGTAGCATGGTTAAATTGGTTTGTTCGTTCTTTAAAGAAAATTTGGATGTTTAGTCGGTCATAATGAAACAGTTACTATATTACTACTTCAAATTTCAATTTCCTGCGGTATAAAAATTACCCCAAAAATATCATATTTATTTTACTTAACGATATGTTAGTACCCGTTTTTTCTTCCCCTTTAATTTAACGTTCCTTTCCAAACTACTTGTTCATGTGAAAGAACATTTTCATCTTCTCTTTATCTTAAAAATAACAAAAACCGTCTGATATTTCAAATATTATACCTGACATGACAGCACTTGCTAAAGAGAAATGCATTATTACTCTTCTCATTAAAAATTTAAATTAATACTGTTTACTATATTTACTTATTTGAAATTAGTATTTTGTAATGTTTTTTCTTTTGATGTTTTCCGTTTCCTTAAAGGGAAAAAGTGTTAAAAATGTGTATATAAGTATTATAGGCAGTCTTAGGATAATTGAGGACTCAGGGAGGGATGCTTAAATTCCTGCCGGTCCTCGATATCAGACTTATACATAAAAGGAGCCGCGGCGATCGAAAGTTTAAAAACCACTGGTCTAGAGCATTCGAATTAAGCAAAATAATGTGCATTTTGAGCGAATGTAAATAGCCAAAAACTCCATGCAATAAAAATAACATGTATTTTAAAATAAGATTGTACAAAATGGTAGATAATGGCGCAAGAGAGAATTAAAATCAGTAAATATTCACATGATGATGGGTGATCACAGGTGATGGAAAATACACTACATGGAGCTGAATAAATTTGTCTTTATTATTATTTATAATTTTTTAAAAAAATCTGTATGTTTCGACTCAGCTGCAGTTGCTGTGATCACCTATTTGTTCTTTAGTAACACCATTTCTGATCGCAAAAGCCTCGTGTAGCTGAACAGTGCGACGTTAATATTCACTCATAAACATCACTTCTGCTTCTAAACAGATGTCTTCTTTTATGGAATTGTAAAATTTTGTGATGTATTTCAATCAATAATATTTTAAAGTATAGCTTACAATTTTTTTTACTTAGCTTTTTAATTTTTAAATTTTATAACTGGTTTTCCCCCATTTATTTTGATATTTAAAAGTTTGTACTTTGATATTTCTTTTATAGCTGCGCAATTATACTATCACTTTATTATATTAATACATGATGTGTTTGCTTTATGATATAATCGAAATTTTAAATAAAAAATAATTCTCACTGCATTTTTTCTATGTTTCCTATGGTATGTTTTTGAAGAAATAACTAAATCTGGAACTTGTACTTTTTGTATTCGTGCATTTAGTGTTAAACTTTCCCGCTAGAGGTCGCCACGGGATGGGGAGCTTTCTGATTTAAAAATATGAGACAGACTTGGCTTCTCTAAAAGAATACTTTAGAATAAGCCACTGTAATTATAATACAGATTCGGACGATAAACGATCCGAAAAACTTTATATTTTATTTTCCGATTTCGTTGTTTTTTTAAAGAAAAGTATACTTCATAATTCTATTCTTGTCTATAGTGTATTTTTTCTAGTATAAAATGTGTTCTATCTTAGATTCCTATATTGTAATTCTTAATGAGCATTAACAGTTTATTAACAAACATCAATGAGCTTTAACTCTTCATTAACAATTTTAAGAAAAAAAGCAACACATTTTCCTTTTTTCTATTAAATGAAATTTCTTTTTTATTCAATTCTTGTTAGAAAGCAATTGAGACTTTAATTGCGCATAAGAATTTTAATATCTAATATCGCATGTCTATTATCATATATGATGTATAATAAATGAAATGCGATTTTCTGAATTTTTCCTTTTAAATATTCATGCTCCAATTTTTAGACATAAGGCAATTTGATGAGTGATTACGCTTCTTAACAATTAAGATTTATTCTAAAAGGATAAATAAAAAAAAATCCACCTTTATTTTTCTAAAAAAAAATATTTTAACTTTTTTACACTAGAGTATTAATTTATACAGAAAAAAAATTGTTACTTTTTGAAACATTATTTGAACTATCTATCATATTTAAAACTGTAAAAAGTATTAGGAGGCTACTTTTTCTTATAAGTATCGTGGATTGGAACATTTATATCTTGGCATAATTGATTGTAAATTATACAGAACATGTATTGAAGTCGAAATTGGATAAAATTTTAACTTTCAGTTTTAAAATTATCGCATTTATGTATCACTGTATCAATTTAAATCCTCGGAAGAATTGTGTTTATAGTAGATTTTGATAAAAATGTGCAAGGATGAGTCAGAAAGTTACACTGCTTAAGAAAACAAAAGGATATCGAAATTTTACAGTTTCTTTATTTGTATCCTAAAATTCCATGCAAAACCCTATTCGACGTATAAACCTCCGTTATTTAAACATTTGTCAAGGTATGGCACGAGTATTTCATTGCATTTTGTAAAGAAATCGCACCCAACGTCCAATAACCATTTTGAGTTGCAACTTCCATTTCGTCATCTCAGTGGTATTTTCGCTCTAAAAGTTCTTTCAGGCATGGAAAAGTTTTACATTTTTGCAAGAAGTCACAAGGTGTGACTGATCTGAGCTATAAGGAGGGTGATCCCACACTCTCTTTCTACCTAAACTTTTTCACAGAAGTTCGCACGTTTGTTTTCTTGCATGGGTCTTGCATTGTTATACAGGAGCACACCTGGCCGTCGATTTTTAAATGTTTTTCTGTGAATTGTTTTGATTTTCAAGAAGAAATATATTCGGTAATCGTGATACTCCTCGGTATTTACTATGTATGCTCTGAAAAGAAAAGTCATTATCCCTGACCTGTTTCTCAAAGTTGAAATAATTCCACACTATTCGCGTTGGGAAAATGGAATGTTTCCACTCGAGGAAGCTGTCTTTCGTTTCAGGTAAGAAATACACTCATGTCATCAATAAAGGATAATTCTGAATTACACGGAAATCAAACTCTAGAGTAAAAATTTCCCCTCTTGAATTATCACGTACATTTTCAAGAATAATATGCAAATTACAGAAAGCCACCAGATAATGCAGATAGTACGTCACAATGACGAGAGTGTAAGAGAGGGTTATATAAGGAATGGTGGAAAAGGAGTAAAATTGTTCACAAGCGTCCTGTAAGCCGCTCAGTGCTATAACCGATTAGTTATAACACAGGGGACGCATTTGGATGTTTTTTTACATGGTAGAATGTATGGCCGCCTGAAATGTAGGCGTATTCAGATGGAAGTAACCGAGAAACTTAGCATTGCCCAAAATGTCTTCTCTAGGCGTTGGCAACGATTCTAAGATGACGTAAATGTCAGTTGACGTTACAGTACAGGACGCTCCCGAGTTACAACGCCGAATATAGACCGGTATTGGGCAGTAACTGTCAAAAGAAGCAGACGGAGCCAAAATGGTTGATATCGACCCCTAGGGATCTATGGCGACCTGCATGGGGTCCACATTTGCTAAAAAATAATTTGGGGGTCCATGAGGTGTAAATGGGGGTTTACGACAGTGGCTCATTCAGATCATGATTTTAATTTTAAAAGAAAATTCAATCAAATGGGAACCAGCGTTTACCTATATTTAACAGATTTATTTACTAAATTTATGTGGTTAATTTGCAGTTACTAGTTGAAGTATGCTTTAACTATGGTAATTACTACAGTGGCAATGAATTCATTTTGTCACATTAAAAAAAATGTATTACAAGAAGAGCTGATCGGAATAGGCAGTAACAGGAGTTCCTTAAGTAAAGTTTAGAAACGGATGTCAGCAAATTTGGTTTTAAAAAGACATACCTGTTATTTATCCCGAATTATAAAGTATCGTGAGAAAGTTTTTAATTGCTTTTCCCTAGTGAAGCGGTTCTGCGCGGTTGCCTATCTCCAAAATTTTTCAAAAATTAAAAAACGACGGGATACTACTAACCGTGCAGATTTCGGGTTAAACTTAACAATATTGATACTAAATGGTTGAAGCTTTTTTATTGAAACACCAGATTCATCACTCCCATTATAAACATTTGCTTATTGATTAGTTATTTTATGTATTAATTAAATTTTAATTTAATTAACATGTGATTCTTTAAATACTATACTCCATTACAGAAATTTGAATCTTTTAAAGTAAGTACCAGCTGTCAAAAAGGTATTTAAGTTAATAAATTTGTAAAAAATCAATATTAGATAAGCAGGGATCTACTCAAAACATGGCAAGGAGTCTAGGAGTAGTGCCGGATTACGCGGAGTAGACAATTGCCTATGGGCCCGCGCTTTTTAGGGGCCCATAAGAACGTGTTCTTTTTTCTGGCTTTAGTGCTCCAAAAACAAGCTACAGGGTCCCGAGATTTCGACTGCCACAGGCCTCCATGTCGTTTAATCCGACAACGTCTTTGAGACAAAAAGTTTAGAAACCTCTGTCTAGTGGGAAAACACAATCTTGAGATTAGGTGGCCATCTACTACAGAAGGTAAGCATCACCTCAGAGAGAAAGAGAGATTGTAACTTAGGATCAAGGTTCGGGGAAACGAGCGAGAGAGAGGGCTGTTTATTCATTATTTTTGTTTGACAAATAAGGGCGTAGGTTCTTTGTTAGTATTTTGCTGAAGTGTTCGGCTAAGCAATTGTAACATGTTTTTAACCTGAAATTATGCATTTAGCGTCTTTAATTCAGGTACAGGTTCAGGTTTCCCTAGCGAGTACTTTATTTTGTATTAACTTGTATTTTATAGGTTGTAATTATTTGTTATTGACATAGAACAAGATGTCTTTCTCCGCATGTTTTTTTCTTCCAGGCTGATCTTGAGAAAAGCAAACTTGCTCTGCTTTCTATAAAAAAGGCAAGCTTTTTAAAAAAAAGTTGATCTTATTTTCGCGATATCTTTTGTTGATGCTTTTATTGATTGCTTTGTTCTCGTTCAACAAACAAAGTTCTGGTATGAATGTGAATGATATGTTATGCAATAAATTTGTATGTTCGATTGTATTTTATGTGTGATATTCTTTCGGCCATCTTTAAAAGCTATTGTGGTGATATTTTGCATATGTTAATGAGCTTTTTGCAAATCTTGTTACTTGTATAGATCAACTACCGCGAAAAGAAATTTGATTTTGCTCATGTGAAACGATATTCGAATAATCTCTCTATTGTGTCTTATATACTGTGAACATAAATTAATATTTGGATTTAGTAAGTTGCCACATTGCACTATTAAATGCGTTTTGCTCTTTTTTTTCTTTTAGCTATTAAATTCATTTTTATGCATAAAATAAGATAAAATTGCTTTAATTATTTTCAGAATTGTTCGTAACTTTAATTTTATCAGTTTATGTCTGTAATGAAATGAAGATATGGGGTTAAGGTTCTTCTCGTCGTGGTCGATCTACAATTACCATTTTTTTAAATTTTAATCGATATGATTGTTAATTAATGTCGCATTTTGAAGCCACACGAGGGCTTGGTAGTTATACCTCATAATTTTTAGCTACGATCCTGAGCTGGTACTCCACTTAACAGACCTCCATACCACTCCAACTCGAAGACTTTGTCTCGACAGGTTTCAGGTAAATCGTCTTCTGTATAATTAGTGGCACTTGGACTCGCCACTAAATGGACACGACCAGTGGCGTAACTGACATCGTTTGGGCCCCCACTGCAAAGTCAGGGTTTTGGCCCTTCAAGTTGGATTTTACAAAGGGCAGGTACTAGGCGGCAGTCAGGCTTTGGGCCCCCTAGAACCCTACACCCCCCCCCCGCGATGCGGGGGTGTACGTTACGCCACTGGATACGACGAGTTCGTTACCATAGCCATTTGGCTTTCATGGATGCGATTACGCATTATTTTCGATAGTTATTAATTTAGTTCAGCTGGATGACGGACTGCCAGGATATTCGTAAAAAAATTTGAATCCGAATTTTTTTTCTAATTTGCATATTGTGATTTAGTATTTTGCATATCTATAATTAAAAATGATATTTCGTTTTTTCCCCTCTTTATTATTACTCGTATTCTAATATTTTTTTATTTTATTATGTGACTTTAATAATGATGCTTAATGGTATTTCTCTAATCATTTATGATATAATTGTACCTTTAAATTATTATTACTATTTTTCTGGAGATTTGGTTATTACTATCTGCCATTTTATTATTTTAAAAAATCCATACGTTACTTTGAATCTGAAAATTTCATTTTATAAATTTTGTTGTGCTGGCAATTGTATATTGTTTCAAGGTTTACAATGTCTTGTTTTTATTATTACTGTGTTATATTATAAAACAATTTTGAATGATGCCATTCTGAACATCAAAATTGCAATAAATAAATTCTAGTTTTAGAATTTATTCTAAAGACTAACTTCTTTTTAACGTTACAGGCTCAATTAGAAGAACTGGAAAATGAAAAGCGAAAGAGGAAATCCGGTTCTGCTGATAATATTAAAAGTTTTGATTACATGAGTGAAGAGGACTAACATGCCAATTTCTATGCATAGATTTTGTAATTTTCTTTATAGTAATAGTTTTACAATTTAGCACTGTATGATTAGCACATGATTGTTTTTAATTACATCACCAGCATTTATACCTAGATTAGGATTATTATTTTTGTGAATATTTAATGCACAATTCTTACAATTTAAATCACATTAGTTTTACTTTGTTATGTTACATTAATTTTTTATATAACTTTGAATGTCACATTAATCATCCAAATAAGATAAAATATATTTAATTTTTTATTTTAATATTTAAAATTAAATAGCATATAACAATATTTTATACAAATAGTACTTCTATATGAAATTTTGTGAAGTGGAATGTCTTACTATATTGGAGGGAAATTTCCATTCATATTATGCTGTTAAAAGTTATCCATTCTTTAAATTCTTATTTAACTGAACAAATTTAATTTTAAATTATTTTTTAATCATTTAGTTTAATTAAATATTTCTATGGATATTGAGTGAATTTGATTAAAATCCGACATTAAATGCTACTACTCTAAATAAAATTTATTATTTTATAGTGTTTCTGCATTATAAAATATTGTTGTTTTTTTTAAAAAATGCATTGATCTCTTTTATATATATCAGACAATTACATTCCATATTCGAGCATTAGGATGAATTGCATTAAAATTTTTTAGTGATGGATGTACTAGTTTGTCATGTAAAGTTCACCTATTTTCAATCATAATATGCATAAGGAAAATTGGATTTTATTACTTTTTAAGTCATAGTATTATTTATAGAATATTTATTTTAATTATTTTTTGTAAACTTTATTCGAATCTATCGTTTAGTTTATTTAATTATAATTTTTGTGCCATATGTTAGTGAACAAGTAATCTTATATGAAATAAAATTATGTGCTATAGAAATTAAGTAAATCGTTTATATGATTATATTTTATCAAAATAAATTCGAAATATTTTTTGAACTTTTTATTTTAGTTTGTAAATTATTATTAATAAATTTCTATTTATTAAGGAACTTAAGGCTTAGTCACAATTTTATAAAACGGGTATGAAAATTTTATTGGATTTTTAGTGAGCTGTACACTTTTGAGAGTTTATATA